>CAUYRH010072189.1:0-34841 GCA_963574655.1 Perodicticus potto
GCCTGGGTTCCTGCACTGATTTTTCAGCCTGGCATCTGAAGGCCTCTAGGCTCTGGCTCCATCTTGCTCTACCAACCACCTGGCTCAGCACCAGCTGCCCAAACAGGACTTGGTTCCTAGGGCCCTGGCAGGGATGCCTGATCTGATAAGCCTACCTCATGTGGGAATCCAGCCCCTCCCTGGCCACATCCATCAAAGGTCATCTGGGGTGGCCTGGCTGCTTCCCCTCCACCCTTTCCTTTCTTATACCCCTCACGGAGGTGGGCCAGATGCACCATTTCTTTCTCCGAATGGCTTTTTCAGGCCTTCTTGAATAATTAGTGTTTAGTTATTAGTAGTTCAGAGTCAGACTGCCTGAGTCCCAGCCCTGACTGTGCTCTGTGGCCTTGGGTATGTCACTTGACCTCTCTGGGCCTTACTGTTCCATCTTTTTTTTTTTTTTTGAGGCAGAGCCTCAAGCCGTCACCCTGGATAGAGGGCCGTGGCATCACAGCTCACAGCAACCTCCAATTCCTGGGCTCAAGCGAGTCTCTTGCCTCCGCCTCCTAAGTAGCTGGGACTACAGGCGCCCGCCACAACGCCCGGCCATTTTTTGGGTTGCAGCCGTCATTATTGTTTGGTGGGCCCAGGCTGGATTTGAACCCACCAGCTCAGGTGTACGTGGCTGGCGCCTTAGCCCGCTGAGCCACAGGCGCCGAGCCATACTGTTCCATCTTTAACATGGAAATTAAAACAGATTATTATTAGGATTGGTGTGAAGATTAAATTAGTTAAAACATGTAAAAAGCCTTAGAAGAGCCATACATCTCAACTGCATCTTATATACAGGTTTGTTAAGATTGTTATATCCCTTCTTACTCCCTCATTTAAAATGATGACAATGCAGCCGGTTCAGGGGGGGGGGACAGGTCCTCAGGGCACTTAAAGTACTAACATCCCCAGTCTGGCTTCTTTGAAAAAAAAAAAAAAAAAAAAAAAAAAAACGAGAGCTGAGCTGCTAGGACATTCCTTTGTACTCACTTCAAGTCTTCCCTGAATAAGTGTGGGGTCCTCACCCAGGAGGCCCTGTGGTGCTGCTGTCTCCTCTGCAGAGATAGATAACCAACACAACTCTCCAGCTTAAAGCTCAGCTACGCATGGCCAAAGGCATGACTTTTTACTTGATGTATTTAAACGGATTTAGTTTTGTTTCTTGTAGTGTTTATCGTAGTTGCTATGCACATAGGAGTCACGTAGTTCTCAGGGGTTCCTCACACACACAACAGTCTCACTGAGCAGAGGTGACAGAGTCTTCTTGTGTTGGCTCTCCGGTGGTGCCCCCACAACTCAGTGCACCCCACCTCCCACCATTTTGGTTAGATGGGAACAGAGCAGGATCGAGCCATTTAGTAAGCTGTGACTGGTTTTTCTCTTTCCTTTGCACAACCTCTTATTCTTCCTGATAGTGATGACGGCCCTTTCTATTGTTGTTTGTCTAATTTTCTATGTGCTTAGTATTAGTTCAATCCCTTCTCACTTTCTGAAAATAATAACAGCTAACTAACTCCTATTGGACACTTTCTGGATGCCAGCCACTATTCCAAGTACTTTCCATGTAGTAACTCATTTTAGTCCTTATAATAGCTCTCTGAGATGTACACTATTATGATCCCAATTTACGGATGAATAAATGTAGGCACAGAGAGGTTAAGTGACTTGCCTATAATCCCAAAGCAAGTACGGGGCAGAGCTGGGATTTGAACCCAGGCTCTTCCCACTGTGCCTACCTGGCCTTTCCTGGTTTTTAGGAGCACATCTTCATGCCAACCTCCTCCAGGCCCTTCTGCATCCTCTTGCTGTTTTCTGTGTCCTGCCTCTCTGCAATCCTGGATGCAGGGCTGGGCATGGCAGACCCTCTTGTGCTTACTGTATCAGTCCCACCCTGGGCTGCCTACTGTCCCCATGTGCTCCTCCCCAAGCCTTATAGGTGGGAGGCATGGCAGGGAGCACAGCTGGTTAGAGTCAGCTGGACCTACAGAGGCTCAGAAAGGCCAGTCAGTGCCATAAAGCCTCATGGCGCGAGAGGCTCCACCCCCTCCTTTAGCTGCAAGTACAGGGATGTTCCTAATGTCAGGGCTGTCTCCTGCACGCACAGGCACAGACACACCATCATGTCACACACGCAAACATACAAGCGTGTATACACATCACTCTGATATGCTGACTATGCACGCACATTTCCACACTGGTACATTATATACACATACACATAGACACGATTGCATTTGGTATGCATATACACAGGCACATCGCATACTCACATATTATATGTACGTGCCACTTATACGCAGATGCATTAAATCCACAAACACATATTAGCACAGCAACCCATTATGCATAACCCACACATGCCTTATTTACAAACATAAACCCACGTATACTGCATATTCACCTGGACACAAACACACGGCACATGTGCATATTGTGCGGACAAAAGTGCACACACATAAATATGTCTCTATCTACCTAAATATAAGGTCAGACAATTAAGTTTGCAAACTCATCCTAGCAAAAGTGCTATATACTATCTCACAGCAATCACAGGAGAACTTCAAAGGCGACTGTAGTGAAATTCAGCAATGAGATATGTAGCACTTTTTCCAGGATGATGAGGTAGACAGCACTTTTTCTAGGACGAGTTCGTGAACTTAATTGTCCCACCCTGTATACCAGCCATATTTGCATAATAGATACGCAGTCATGTAAATACATGCACGTATTTTACATATACAAAAGCATCCACACACATTTGCACAAAACACACAAAATACGTGAATAAACACATACATTCACAAAACGTAACATCCACAGATGCAAAAGCTTGAATAAACACACTCACGTCATTTGTATAAAGATCCATTCACATCTGCATGTGTGCACTCCCCGGTGTGTGCTGGCCTGACCTGGTTGAGATGTGGTGGGGGAGTGATAGGAGAAGGTCAATGTGACCAAGTCCTGCAGGTGTCTGGTGACTTGCGGAGAGTATGTTTCCTGACTCTCTCCATGGGGTTGCATCACAAAGTGCCTTCCTTGAACAGAGCTGGGACGGGGCTGAGTCAGCCCTGCCTCATTATATCAGCAGGGTGGGCCAAGGGGTCTTGCCTGAAAACTCAAGTGTGCATTCTCTAGCCTGTGGAGGCTTGTGAGTCCCTCAGATCCCCTGCCTTGCTCTGGAGTCCTACCCGGGGTTAGCACTGGCCATACACCCAGGGAGGCCCAAGAAGCTGCAAGATTATGCCCTTTAACAGAGGAGAAGCTAGTTTGAGCAAGCAACTTACAGTTTGGAATATCAGTTTAAGGACAGAGGGGATTTGAACTCAGCCTATCAGACTTTAAAGCCACCACATCATGTTGATACACCCCTCTGAGAGTCTAGGCTTCCTAACCTGGAGCCATGCACACAGTTGCTGCTATATCATCGTGGACAAATTCATTAATCTGAAGGACAGCAGCCCTCTAGAGGCTGTGGTCTGACAAGTGGTGGAGGTACAGGAAGCCAGACCCAGAATTGTGAGGCAATGCAGAGACCCTCTTTGTGTTTGGGGATCTTGGCTCTATCACCCCCAGCCCAGAGGCTCCCAGCCTCATCATCTGCTGGGGCTGAGGGACCACCAGCCCAGGGAGGCCCTCCCAAGAGGCCCCAGGCTTGTCTCTCCCTCCTGTCCTTGGCCTCCCTCCCTAGCTTCTTCTCCTGCCACCCCTAACGCTCCCCAGACACATTCCTCTCCCTCAGACATTTGTTTCCAGAGCTTGGTGATTTCTTTGCAGGATTTGATTTGCCGCTCAGGCATTTCCTCGAGTGGCCCCTCGGTGTTTGCCCTCCTCCAGATGGCATCCAGATGCAAACATTTCCCTCCCCCAGCTCTGGCTCCTCAGCTGGGGGAATTTAATCCAGCTCACACCCACCTCTCTGCATCATCAGCTTTGTTTCTTGGGTCTGAGGTCAGGGCACGGACCAACACCTCTGCCTGCGGCTTCTCCAAAGCAAGGCTTCTGCCTCCTTCTTGGCCTTTGTTCAATCCAACAGGTAATTGCTCCGAGAGCCAAAGCAAATGTCAGAGTGATAATGAGGGAGATATCATGCAGTTCTGGGCAGTGAAGGGAAGAGAGGGTGTGATTGTGTTGAGAGAGCACGTGCCAAGTGCCAGGACCTCCACTGAGGTCCCCAGAGACGACCCCATTCAAGTGAGGAAACTGAGGGCAACATACGAATGACAACCATGCTGGCAGCTAGGGACCGATGTCTATGTGCTGTAACAATATAAAGATCAGCTCATTTAGTCCTGTGAGCTGGGCACCATCATCCCCATTTTATAAATGAGAAAACTAGAGTGACCATCTATAAAACAATTTCTGTGTGCAGGCCACAGAGATCGGCTAACTTAATCTTTGGGACACCTTGAGAGCTGGACATCATTGTCTCTGCTTTATAGACAAGCTAAGTGAGCCTCAGAGAGGCATAGTAACTCTAGGGCCATGTGGCTTCTTAAATGGCAGAATGTAGCTCAGAACCAAAGGGATTCCAACCCCCCTGGGGCCTCCTGTGTGCCCTGACTGTGTCAGCAGCAGGGCCAGACCTTCAGGAGCTATCTCCAGAGCCCTTTCCTGGCACAGTGACCACTACTCTGGTGGGAAACAGTCCTGGGTAGGAGTTCCTGCACCTGGGGAGCCTCACTGTTTCTCAGAAGCCAGGCTCCAAGCCTCCCAGCTCTCTGCTGGTGCTGGACTCTCAACCTGGTGGCAGGACTAGCTTTTCGCTGCCCAACAGAGGTGGGTGACCTCTGCTCAAACTCTCTGCTTCCCCTTAAAAGTTAATATTTAAACACTCTCTCCTGTGCCCCTGTGATGCTGCCATGGATATCAAAGTGCTTCCTGGCCCCAGAGACAACCCAGAGTTCCCCAAATCCCTGTGGGACTCTAGGCGGAGCCCCTTGACCCTCAAGCATTCTGGAATGACGGGCTGTGTCCAAAGGATTATATTCTTCATTGTACATAGTCAATCTTCCTCGACAGAAAATGGGGCATTTGGCCCAGGCTTAAGGCTGCCGGGCAGGCATTTCCTGGAACCACTGGGCATTGGACCCCATAGGTATGTGATGAGGCAGGGTCCAAGGTCAGGCGCCCAGCCCTGCACCTCGGGCAGCTGTGGAGATGGCCACGGTAAGACCTGCCTGGTAGGGCCTGCTGGGTCTGAGGTGTATAAGTGAAGCCATCTGAGTCCACAGGAGGAACACCCACCCATCTGACCTCCCCAGCCCTACAACAGAGCTGGGCACACAGGGCAAGTTAGGGACAGGGCTGGGACATCTCACCTCCCTGCCTCTCCCCAGTGCTTCCTCCAGGTGGCCTCTCAGCATGCTAGGGGGTGGATGCCAGCCTTGGCCAGGCTCTGATTTTCTCCCCACGCCCTTTCCTCCTATCTTCCTTCCTTCCTTCCTTCCTTCCTTCCTTCCTTCCTTCCTTCCTTCCTTCCTTCCTTCTGGATTATATGTGAGCACGGCTTCTCAGTAGAAGGGAAACCTGAGGAGCGAGGATCTCTGAGCTGGGCTCATCTCCCAGAGAGTCAGAGATGCTGTTTTCACCAGGGAGCTGGCAGGATCTGAGACGCCAGAGCACTTTAGGGAAGACCCCAGGCTGAGCAGGAGGGAAGAGCATCCCTGCAGCCAGCAGTCTGGAGGGGCTGGCCAGTCCTGTGTCCTTGTGGCTGGAGCCCTCAGGTGGGTGCTTATTTGCTTTCTGAAGAATTCCTGCTGGAATCTTGTGGGTAAGTGTCTGGGAATTTTATTGATAGCCAGAGGGAGAGGACACCGCCACCAGCTGCATGCTGATGGCCAGGTAGCCTGGGAAGGGACACTGTGGCCAGCATGCTGGTCCAGCAGGTTAATGTTTGACATGGAGCCACGTGTATTTCCACTGGGTATTTTTATCCTCTGTACCTGGCAGTGGGCAGCTGGGCGCCCTCCTCTGTGGGTGGAGGAGGGGGGGGTGCTCAGCTGGGCTCTCTCTCTGCAAGGCAGTGCTGCAGAAAGGCCAGAGGGGCTGGCGTGGGGGTGAGGAGCAGAGGAGTAAAAGAATGAGCAAGGACCCTGGAGCAGCTGGCTCTCCATGCTCCAGCCACAGCCCTGGCCCTACCTCGGGGCCACCCCAGCCCCTGGCTTCCTTCTCTCGGTGAGGACTGGCAGAGGTGAGGGGAAGAAAAAGGTGGGAAGGAAAAGAAAGAGACACTTCTCTATATAGCTCCCCCCCCCCCCCCCCGGTCCAGATTATCCTCATCAACAATGAGCTACTCTCAGGTCTTGGATAGTTAGAGATTTCTTCCTTCTGGAGTCCGCAGGGACTGATTCTGATGGTGAGAGTTAGTCATAGCAAACTGAGACACCCCCTACCTCCACCCCCCTTGGCCACCCTGAAACCCCCAGTCTAAGGGGATAGGGACTAAAGCTCATCACAAGAGCGTTGTCCTTCTGCATCCAATTCATCCTAAAACTGAATTTAAAACACCCACTGTGTTTATAGAGCTCTGGGATGAGCCCTGGGCTTCTTAAGCCCTATCTCTCTCAGTTTTTCTTCCTGGCAGTAGGCTGGCAGTAGAGAGTCTGGCCTGAGCTGACTTTGCAAGGCTGTTTACAGCCCATGGCCAGAGTCCTTCTCACTCATGATGAGGGTGCAGGGGAGGGAGGACCACAATGGCCACTCAGCCCAGGGCCAGCTGATGCCATGGTGCCAGCCAAGCAAAGCCAACTTTCTTCTGTCCCCTCCACAAGGTCCAGACAGGCATTGAAAGTGTGGAAGTGAGTTCTTAGGCAAGCCTGCCTACCAGGTGACACCCCCAGATCACCATTGGCTTCCTGACCCCAGCACTCACCAGAACTGGGTCTGAAGCAGGCTTGGCAGGCTGGCCCACAGCCCAGAGCCTTTCTAAGGGCTCCCTGAGGGTGTTGTGGGGAGGATCGAGCCTGTCTGGGGAATCTGTCCCCTCTAAGCAGCTCCATGAGGGGCTTCCTGGCATTGCCAATGAGAATTCCCAGGGCTAGAAGAGATAGAGGTCTGATAGAAGACACGGATTTCCTGGGAAGGGTCCCAGTTCTCTCACAGAGCCCCCCCGCCTCCGCAGGATTGCCTTGAAGTGGGGTATGGGAGTGGGACTGGAGAATAGAGGGGGGGCCATTTCTTGGTCCGGACTAGAGCTCCAACTCTGGTGACGAGTCACCACCGGGGGACTGAGTTTTCCACTCCTAGCCTACCTTCCCTCAGGTCTTCCCTTCCCACTGTACCCTAAACCCTGGTCTGCTCAATGTGCTCACCCCATCCTTGACCACCTCTCTACTCCCCAGTACGGGCCAGGCACTGGGCTAGGGCCATCCATCCACATGGCTTCCCTCACTCCTCAAAACGACTTGTGCAGTGAACTTCTTCGCCTCCATTGTACAGAGAAGGAAACTGAATAGATCATTCAACCATTAACCCAAAGTCACACAGCCAGTCAGTGTCCTGACTGGGATTAAACCTAAGTCGGTCTGACTCCAGATCTATTCAAGAGATCATATCAGTCATGTATCCCTTGTGTTTTAAATCCTATGCTTCCCATCACCCCATTCTACCCCATCAGCCGGATCAGAGGGTTGGACGTAATCGGCTCCTACAGTCCACTGTCTCAAATTTCTCACCATCAGGAAGTCCTTTCTGGAGTCTCGCCTCATGCCTCCTGCTGTCTCTTACCCTGAAATCAGGGAAGGTGGGGCAGATAGTCCCCCAACTCCGCCCCATGCCCTGCTTTTCTGTCCCAGGGGACTGTGACGTTTCTCTGTGGCTCTGGAGAGTGGGTTGCTCCTGGCTGCACAACTCGGGGAGGAGGGGACTCTAGCCTGGTGCTGGAAGATGCAGATGCTGTCTTGGGTCACCTCACAGAGGAGACGTGGGCACTGCTTTCAGAGCCTATCATTTTCTGCTGAGTCCGGGATAGGTAAGGAGTGAGTTGGAATAAAGGCGGGGACTTTGGAGACCCTCGGAGGGTTCTTGGCTTCTGATGCTGTTGAATTCTTTAGGACAATTTCTGAGAGCACCAAGAACTCCTGGGGTCTGAAACGCCCACATGATCCTCACAGCCCTGCCACCCACAGGTCTTTACCCGTGGATGAAGCTGAAGGAAAAGGACACGAGCTTGCACCAATTCCCTGAAACTGTATTCTTTTCCTCATCTGGGTGAAAACGAAGGGGGAATTCCAAAAACCCAGCTCCAGGGCCCTGTCATTGAACCCAGAGTTTCCATTTCTTAGAAGTCTGCTGTTTTCTGGTAGAGCCCTCCTGACCTCTGGCTTTGTGGCTGAGTTTGTCAGATGGGTCAATCAAATCCAGTGTTTGGAGAGGGGGTTGAGGGGACACAGTACAGCTCCTACAGCTCCCTGGCCCAGCAGGAATGGAAGAAGCTCCTTAACCTTGAGCCCATCAGAGCTCCTCTCCCAGATTGCCTTGCCCTGATTCTTAGAGCCCATCCCTTCTCAAGAAGAGTGATAGTCCCACTACCACGGTGGGAGAGAAGCAGCCTGGGCTGGGCTATAAACAGGGCCTCTCTATCCTTACCCTCCCCTGGGTGTGAGACCCCTGCACTCCAGTGCAGTGTCAATGGACACACTGCTGGGAGTGTATCCATCCTGGGATGAGGCCCTTCCCTTAAGACGCTGCCATGCCATGGGTTGCAGGCCAGCATCAGTGCTAAAGAGAGCAATAAGAACACTCGGGTTTCCCAAACACTTCCAAAATGGGGCACTCCATATATGTTAACATATTTAATCTCATAACCATTCTAGGAAATTGGTACTGTAGTATCTACCTTCTACAGATGAGGAAGCTGAGGCCCAGAGCTGTTGAGTAACTGGTCTAGGGTTTTACAGCTAGGAAGTAGCAGAAGCAGAATCAGAACCCAGGTGGTCTACCCCAGAATCTGTGCTCTTACCCTCTGCACATGTGCTGTGTAATATAATGGCCACTAAAAGCATGTGCCCATTTAATTCTCAATTCATTAAAATTAAGTGCAAGCACAATTCTGTCCCTCAGATGCACAACTGAGCACCGTAAGTGCTCAGTTGCCACATGTGACTAGTGGTGGTCACACTGGACAGTTCAGGTATTAAACGTTTTGATCACTGCGGAAATAGCTACTGGCCAACACTAGTCTACACTCTACTGCCTCTGATGGAGCGATGGAAAATCATCTTTTAGTTGGTAGACTAAAATAATAATTAACAATAAGATAACAATGGCCACAGTTTACTAAGAGCTTCCTCCATGCCAGGCGTAGTGCCAAACTCATAATCCTTACTCAATCCAAGGCTCAGGAAGGTAACCCAGGGTCACAGTAGCCAGGAAGTGAATCCAGGTCTTCTTGGTCCCAGAGTCCAGCCCACTCTCCTTTCCCCTCCTGCCCCACTCCTGCCAGAGTTTATAGTCCCTGGGGGAAGGAGCGGAAGGCAGTGCACAGCATTTCACAAGACTGGGGATTAAATAAATCAGCACATAATTAACATCATCACATTTCCCCAAGCCTGATGACCAGAACATTGCGTTAATGAGGTCAAGGTCTTGATTTTGAGCCCTGTGAGCACCACATCACTTCACTTTGTGGGAGAAAGCTTCAATCGGCTCCTCCAATCCTGGGATCAGGAGGCAGGATGAGCAAGGATGCCGCAGCACACAGCCTGTGGCCTGCTATCAGAAGCTCAGTGCAGGGCTGGGCTGGCGGCCAAGAAGAGTCCTGTTAAATTCTAGTGAGTATGTGTCTTCTGGACATTGGGGATCTAGAAAGGAGGATGGAGTAGAAAGCCATCCCAGCATCTAGAAAGCAAAGCCCAGGTTTGAAGAAAAGATGTGGTAGAAGATAGAACATAGTTCCTGGGACTTTCTTCCTCTTAGTAGGGTAAAACTTTTGATGGGAATTGGTGATGACATATAGGGGGTTTTGAAGGCTCAGCTTGGGTAGTGAGACCTGCTTTTAGTACCATATAAAGACTGTGCTATTATTGAAAAGTTAGCCCAATTATATGTCAACCCCTACATGGCATCTGAGGAGAGAGGACCCAGCAACCGGCGAGAACAGACAGTTCAGCCGAGAGTACCTCCCTTAGGTCTGAAGAATACGTGAGATAAGGTAGGTACAAACCTAGCCTGGCACCAGGCACATGGCAGGTCTCAGTAAATATTCATTAATTTATCTCCCACCTTGAAGCAGCATTTTCCTGGGTCAGCATACCACCATGTTTGGAGGACTTTGATGGTGCCAAAGGCGCAACCAGTGGCAGGCTATATGAGTCAGGATAGGTCGTTCTGTGCTGCAGTGACAAATTAACCTTGAAATCTCAGGGGACTAACACCACAAGATTGCTCACACTACGTGGCTAAGGCAGATTGACAGAGGTTCTGCTCCACATGGTTGCTTAGGGACCCTGGATGTTAGATATACCAAATTTCAACACAGGTCATTTTTATTGCTATAGGGTAGGGAGGAAAGAAAAAGAGAGAGACAGAAAGATGAAAGAAAAAGGGAGTGAGAGAAAGAAAGAGGAAGGGAGGGAACGAGAGAAAGAGAGGGGAGGGAAGGAGGAAAGAAAGGAGGGGGGGAGGGAAGGAAGGAAGGTTAAAATCCCTCAAAATTGAAAATATCAATTTCTATATCCTGATGAGAATATAGAACAACAGAAACTCTCATTCATTGTTGGTGGGAATGAATTCATTCATTGTAAAATGGTATAGTCACTTTGGAAGACAGTCTGCCAATTTCTTACAAAACTAAATACAGCCTTCCCCTACGATCCAAAAATTGCTCTCCTAGATATTTACTCAACTGATTTTAAAACTTATGTCCACACCAAAACTAGCATATGCATATTTATAAAACAATTTATTCAGAATTGCCAAAGATATAATTGCTAAAGTAACTAAGAATATTTAAAAGGTGAATAGATGCACAGACGCAGTTCATTCACATAATGTAATGATACTGCACATTTGGCAATAAAAAAGAATGAGTGTGCAAGCCACAGAAAATCTTAAGTGCACATTGCTAAGTGAAAGAAGCCAATCTGAAAAGCTTACATGCTATATGATTTCATTTATATAATATTCTGGAAAAAGTAAAACTACAGAGATGGCAAACAGATTAGTGGTTGCTAGAGGTTCGCAGTAGGGAGAAGGTTGAATCAGTGAAGCACAGAGAACTTTCTCGGATGGTGAAATTATTCTATATGATACTATAATGGTGACACATGACACGCAATTATTAAAACCCATAAATGTTAGAACACAAAGAAGTAAGCTTAATGTATGCAAATTTTAAAAAGTCATTTAGGAGATTGGGAAATGGCAATATGGAATGCAGAATGTGACAAAAGAACCTAAGTATATTGCACAAGCATAAAGCCACCTCACTGAAGGCGATGTGAGGGACAGAGGCTGATGGTGTAAGTAGTGTGGGAAATGAGTGAGGTCTGTAAGACTAAGGGCAACTGGGACTGTACACGCACGCTGCTTTCTAGTTGATAAAGCTGTTTCCCATATGTTTTTAAAAGCGTTATTGGAGATCAAGTTGAACAAATAATGTTATACATTAAATTAGATTTTTAAGAAGTTTTATTGTGATATGATGAGCTTAATTGATTTTTAAAGTCCTTTTAACTAAAACTCCAAAAGAGCAGGTCAAGGATGCTCTGGCAAATGAATGCTGGTGGAGGTGGAGCACTTTAGGGCAGATCCACCATGGCAGAAGCTGCTGGAAGGAAGGGACGGAGTAGGCTTGGGATAGTGCAGGGATGAAAAATTTTTTTTCCTCTTCCATTTTGCACTTATTGATGTAAATAAATTAAATATTTAAAAAGCAAGAATAAGCTCAGCACCTGTAGCACAGTGATTACGGCACCAGCCACATACACCGAAGTTGGTAAGTCTGAACCTGGCCCAGGCCAGCTAAACAACAATGAGAACTGCAACAAAAAAATAGCTGGGCATTGTGGGGGGCGTCCGTAGTCCCAGCTACTTGGGAGGCTGAGGCAAGAGAATCACTTAAGCGCAGGAGTTTGAGGTTGCAGTAAGCTGTGACGCCACGGCACTCTACTCAGGGCGACATAGTGCGAATATAGGATGATCTGGGTGATGTGGTGGGTTCAAACCCTGCCAGGGTCTGCCAAACAACAATGACGACCACAAAAAATTAGCTGGCCATTGTGGCAGGTGACTATAGTCCCAGCTACTTGGGAGGCTGAGGCAAGATATTGCGTGAGTCCAAGAGTTTGAGGTTGCTGTGAGCTGTGACTTCATGGCACTCTACCAAGGGTGACATAGTGAGACTCTATCTCAAAAAAAAAAAAAAGAACAAAAATTCATTGAACAAAGCAGCATACATAGAATAACTGCTCCCCTCTCAGATAACCTCTGTGAATGATAACCTCACTCTTGTGCATAAGTTCTGGTGTTGTTTATTAAACACACACAAAACCACCTGATCCATTTCTTACCACACCTAATAGAAGACATGCTGCTCCTTGTACCTTGGGGTGTGCAGTTGAGCAGCGAGGTGGTGCAGTGGACAGAATCCCCATTCCACTCACCAGCTCTGTGACCCTGGGAGATAACTTGACCTCTTTCAGCTTTGGTTTCCTCTTCTCTGTCAGGGCCAAAATTCTCATTTACCACGTGGCAGTGGGAGATTGTATGTGGGCTAACAAGCTAGGGTCAGGTGTGGTGAAGGCCTTCAATTAATGGTGGTGACTATTAGCTGAGGAGCTGGGACACAAGCAGATCACTCAGGATGGCCTGAATGGGTCTGTGTGGACAATGGGAGAGAGGAGGCCTTGCTGACTGAGCTGCTCAAGGAGAGCCCACCCTGCAGGTGCTCACTGTATGGGTGGGCAAGAAAGGGCGAGGGGTCACTCCTGCAGGTGCGGGAATTGGAGCAAGCAGGGGAGGCTGGGCCGAGCAACACCGGGGCTGGAGGAGAGGCCCTTGGAGCAGGGGAGGAGTACCGCCTGGAAAGGCCCAAGAGAAGGCATGGAGGTGGGCAGGGCCTCCACACCCCAACAGTAAATCCTACTAGTGTTTATCAGCCTCAGTGACCTCTTTGGTGACCCTTGTACCTTTTACAAAATAAACAGTAGGTGATGGCACTTCTGGAGGAAAAAAATAAAGGATCGAAACTAGAACCTGTGCCAGGGCAGAGAAGGGCCCTGCACTGAAATGAGCCCAGGTGGGCAAGCTGTTCCTTTCAGAGGCCTGAGTAGCCATGGCCACTCTCAGGGTCTTTGCCCTCCTGAAGTCTGCGTGAGGCCTTGAGCCTTCAGGTGGTCTTGTCCACCCTCAGAAAGGAGGGAAGGACAACCTGGCATCAGAGACCGTTCCTCTGATCTTGGACTGGGCAGGAAAGGGCAGGGGAGCCAAGGCCAAAAGCTGTCCATATCCTTAGGCCTAAGGCTCCCGCACACGGAGGGTGGTTCTCCCCATCAACTGGGGGCTCCTCAAGGCAGGGGAGAGTCTTCTGCCTCAGTTTCTGTCTCAGGATCCCACATGGAGATCTGCCCCAGTGGACCCACGGGATGTGGAGATAAAAGCTCCTGCTTACTTAAAAAAGCATCCTCTGCAAACTGTGCCAAAGAACAGGGCCAAAATAAAAACAAAGAGGGGATTTTGTTGTTCTTATCATAATTTCAAAACACCTTTTTCTGGCCTGCGAGAAGATGCTTCCTCTGGGCCAATGCTCGGCCATTGGGTTGGGTGGCAGCGAGAAGGTGCCAAGGATCTAGCTCTTGCCAAACTAAATCTGTCTCCTGACCCTTGTGGCCAGCAGAGCTGAGGCGGGCCCACCACCCCCACATGGCAGGGTTTTCCTGGGGCCGCTAGTCCGTGGCCATCGTAAATAGTTTAACTGTGTTTATGTAGCAGTAACGTGCGTGTTACCTTTCACAGCGACCACATTCCAGAGGGCAATCTTGGGTGATTTACCTCGTCCCGTGTGGCTGCCAGTCTCTGCATTGGGTGGGTGGCCTCTGGGGCCCAGCTCTGCTGTCCCAGGAGGACTGTTTTTAAAGAGCTGCCTGGCACTAGACACTTTATGCCCCACCTTGCTATGCCCCGCTATGTGTGTGTTCTGATTCTGGGTCTTCCTCAGCAGGCTCCCCAGGGTCGTCTGGGGAGTCTGAAGGGAGCTATTGGGGTCAGCGTGCCCCTTCCCCAGCCCTTCTTGCCTCTCTAGCCCGGGAAGCCAGCGTCTGGGACTCACCCATCATGTGCTTGGTGACAGGTGGATGCAGAATCCGGCTCGGCTTTCAGCACTGGCCCTCGTGTCTGCTACAGCGGCAGCCTGGGCCATGTAAAATAACAACTAACCTTTGTGGAGCCCTTACTGGGCACCAGACACCATTTTTTGCACCTTACAAAGGAGATACTGTCACGAGCCCCTTTTATCCACTATAAAACTGAGGTATGGCGAGTCCACGTAAGTTGTCCAAGGACACACTGTGAGAGCAGGCCCAGACTTCCCCAGACAGCCTGCCCTCCACTGCAGCTCTCCACTCTGTGCAGATAGGACCCCGGGGAGATGGAGGCAGGAGCAGAGGATTGCTGGGGGTCTGTGGCACACTCCCACGTCCAGCACCCCTGTGCATGCAGGCACGCAGCACATACCAAGTGGGAACAGACACCTCCACACAGATGCATGCATGCTCACATCTCACGTACGTGCCCCAGCCACGTGTGTACATCCAGTCTATGTAAGAGGCCTCACACATACGAGGTCTGCGATTAAGTTTACAAACGTGTCCCAGAAAAAGTGCTACATATCTCACTGCTGAATATCACTATGGTCACCTTCGAAATACTCCCCTTATGAAGCTATGCACTGATGCCAGTGCCTCCTCCACCTTCCAAGCAATTTTGGAACTCCTTTTCTGGAACAACCATCAGAGTCGTCATCATACCAAGATCTGACAATTAAGTGTGCAAACTGGCCACTGTGCGCTTACGTTGGCAGCACTGGTACAAACAAGTCAGTAAGCGTTCGTAACCTTGGGGTGTCGATGTCTCACAGCTGTGTTCATGTTGCCACGTGGTGGTGTCTTGCTTAGTGGCATTCATTATTGCTGTTTCATGTTTTTGTGTGCTGTGACAGCTCTGACGGCCGTTCCTTGGAAGCGTAACTAGGCACTGGCATCGGTGCACATCTTCCCAAGAGGAGCACCTCGAAGGTGTCCATAGTGATATTCAGCATTAAGGTGTGTAGCGCTTTTTCTAGGATGAGTTCATGAACTTAATTGTCTGACCTCATACATGAACACGTGCACATGCGTGTGTGTACTTCTATCCATGAGTCCACACTATACATGTGTGTTTCCCATGCACCCATTCCCACACTGACACACATACATGCAGATACACACAAAGCTCTCGTGTGCGTGGAGTGAGTCCCACCACTTTGCTAACCAAGAGCAGACTGTATTCCCTTTCCCTAACCCCCAAACTAGTGTCAGCCCTAGGACAAGCGAGAAAGAAGTAGATATTCTTATTACATATGTTCACTCAACCAAGATCTCCTGAGTGCCCACTGTGTGCGGGACCTTATGCTGGGTACTGTAAGGGGAGGCTCAAACTGAGGCTCAGCACAGCCCCTCGGGTGCACCATGGCAGGGCAGAGAAGGCCATGAGGCAGTCAACACAGTCATCCCTATTTCCAAGGCTCAGCCTGGGGAGTGCAGGCTCCAGGCTCCACTGAGGATGGTGTAGCTGCCTTTGGAGGCCACACTGCTCGCCCATTTCTGAAGACCTGCCAGAACTGGGCCCTCCTGCAGGTTTGAGGCCTGGGGGTGGCCCAGAGAGGGATTCTGGTTGCCTTTGGCAGGGTCCAGGCCCCTTCCCTAACATATTCATGGTAGAAGCAGCAGCACCATGTCTCTGAACAGCCAGGCAGGGGTGAGTCACCAGGCACGCCCACCCCCAAATGCCTGCCTGCGGTCACAGCAGCATGCGGACCTGGCTTTGTCTACGCAGCCTCTACAAAGGTCCACAGCAGGAATCTTCCTGATGTCTAGTCCTTCTGCCAGCCCTGCTCTGCCCCATGCTGTGAATTGTGTGGACCTCACCCAGGCAGTGAGCGGCCAGGCAGCATCTATTACCCAAGAGCAGGGCCATGAACCCCTAAGCTGGGAGCTAAGCTAAGGACTCACAGGCCGGAACCAGCTTGCTGGATGTGAAACATGGAGGGCCCATGCTTAGATGGGCCCTATGTTTGGTTGACTACTCCGTTGCTGAAATTCTTAATAGTTTTTGAACAAGGGCCCCACAAATTATGTAGCTGGTTCTGTCGCTGGCTGAGGCTTTCTGTGGGTGAGAGTGGCACAACCCTCCCCCACCCCGCTTCCTGCGGCTCCTTCATGCCCCTCGGCTGCCCTGCCACTGCCAGCTCGGCCTCCTGCCCTGCGCTGGCCCAGACCACTGAGATGTGGGCGGCTGTGGTTTCTCGGCGCCCACAGCGTAGCCGCAGTGTTTGAAGATGCACTTCAGCGGTGTCCTCAGACTGTGTTCCTTCTGTCGCCCAGCCTGCGGTTGCCCGCCTGCTGTCGCCAGGGCATGAGAAGCCCAGAAAGGGGGCCCTCGCTCAGCCCATACTCAGCTTCTGGTTCAGAGCCCACATATAGACTGCTCTTTCCAGCCCCACCCTAATGCACACCAGCTCTAAGTTCCCTGAGCCTCAGTTATCTCAGTTGTAAAATGGGGATTAAGAAACCTTCCCTGTAGTACTGGTGGGAAGATTCCTGGTAAGACACAGGAAACACCTGGTAACAAGCCCAGCACAGAGTAGAGCCAGTGAGTGCCTACTGAAGCAGCCCATCCCCGTTTGGCTGGAGGTGGCCACAGGCAGAAGTATAAGGAGCTTAACTGGAATGCAGAAAGAATAAATGCCCAAACGGTGACACTGAGGCCCAGGGAGGGACAAGTCTTGTCTACACTAGGACTCAGGAGTCTTGTTCCTCTGCTCACCAGACACCCCCCACATGAGCCCTGCCCTGTCCTCGACTGTGCAGAAGGGACTCCAGCTCTGCTTCTTTGCACCATGTGCTATGTCCTCAGGGCATGCGTTGGGGTTTTTCTGATACTACACATGTTTCTTCCCATTGCTTTAGCCATTGTGTATTTATTAAGCACCTCCTAAATATCTAGCACCTGTAAAACATCAGTGACCTTTCTTGGGACACACCACAGCAGCCTCTGGGGAATAATCCCAAGACAACTGTCTGCCCTTTGCCTCCTTTGATCAGTGACAAAGAGGCCAGGGTCACTCTACCACTTCTAAGCCTGATGGTCCCAGGCACCACTGAGCCGGTCTGAGAAAAGGGACAGCAGCTGCAAACCTTCCCTGCTTGTCACCCCTTCTACTTCTCAGACCCTCCTCTGCCCAATCCTTGGGGTCACTTGTCTTTCAGGGGCCTAGTCCACTCTGAAAAAGTTTTGGTGAGGACAGATAGAATAAGAGAATGGGCTAATGGAAAGTAGGGAGTTGAAATGAGGGCCCAATGCTATCGGGAGGTCTCGGGCAGCTGCTAAGGGGGTTTGAGCAGGACAGTGGCATGACCAGCTCTATCTTTAAAAGCTCACTTGGCTGTGACGTGGAGGAGTTGGAGGGACAATGGTGGACACAGAAAGGGCTGATGAAAAGCAACTGCAATAGTCCAGACCCCTGTCTCTGAGAATCTGACCACTCCAAATAGGCAGGGAGGCCTCAGAAGAAGTCTGGAGATGGAGTTGTTGCCCTCCTGCCTGCAGCACCCCCTTCTGGCCTGTGAGCGTCCATCCTTTCCTTGGCTGGATCCTCGTCCAGCCTGTGGTCCTGGAGCTCTGATTTATTCAGCCTGAAAACCAGTCAGTGAGTCTCATGTTTCCCCAGGCTGCAAAATAGATTATTTTTTTTTATTAGCTGTCCCTTGTTAACTCATAATTGCAATCATGTAACATTTAATAGAGGCACAAAGCGATCCCCATCACTGCTCCACAATCATTCATTAGCTAACAAGACTGAGCGGCTCATAAAAAAGGGGCCATTAAAAAAATTCTGGGGAAATGGAAAGCAGGAGGTGATGCAAGCCCTGGTTAACAAAGGCGGAGGGCTGGGGGAGGCGTGAGCGGGTGTGAGCGGAATAACCCAGCCCTGATAAGCCACAAAGCAGCGAATGCTGCTCCCTCCTCCCTCTGCTGCCTGAGTCAGAGAAGCCAGAATGTGTTCAAAATCGAGCAATGTAATTAGCAGGTTGCATCATGCCCCTCGATTATAAATTACAATGGCCACAAAGAGGGTGGCTAGAGCAGCAGGGATTAGGTGGGGTAACCCAATCCCAATGCCAGGAAGAGGAACAGAGAGCCCAGAAACTGCCACCCACCATTCAGAGACCCTGGTAGCCTCTGCCTGGGACAGCGACAAGTCCTGCTGAATACCTGCTTTGTGTTGCCTGGGATAATGATTTACAAACTGGAGGAATCAGAACGTGTGAAAAGAGGATGCCCCTCTTAACCCAGCCATTGTCTCCCTCGGCTGGAATGTCCCTCATCTCCACCCACTTGGTGCACCTGTGCACACGGTTGCTTTGAGGATGGTCAGGGCGCGGAGCCCTCATGAGGGCTGGACTGATAAGATCTAAAGGAGCTGAGCCTGATGTGGAGACACAGTCAGGGATGATTGAGACTCAGCAAACAGGGCTGGAGCTGAGTGATCTACTGTGACTTCTCTCTGAGGCAGAGTGGGGGCAGGGGAGGACAGAGCTCAGGGCTGAAAACAGAATCTGAATCTATCCCAGACTTTGTCACCAGCAGGCTATAGGAGACTGGGCAAGCCATTTCTCTCTCTAGCCCTCAGTTTCCCACTACCCACTCGCCCCCTCCCCGTTTTTTCCATTTACAAGTGATCCAGATAATCTTTAAAGTCCTGCTTGGGTCTTCTCTAGGTCTAAGATGAACTCTGTTTTTCCAAACACTAACCAACTAGCCAGCTAACCTGGTACCTTGGAGACCAGGGAAATGGGCCTGGCAGCCCTACCATCTGGCCATCTGCATGAATCAGAGCCCGGGGAGGCAGGGGGAGCTCAGTCTCAAGCAAATCAAGGTACAGGTGGCACCACTCCCCCTGAGCCCATGTAGACACACCCTTTACTTCTTCCTGGTGGAAGATTTGGCCTTTCAGACTGGCCTTTGCAAACAGCCCTCACACCATAATATTTTCTCAGTGGCCCGATTCTTGTGCACAGGAAATAATCTCATTCATGTTATTATCTCTGTGGAGGAAGGACAAGGATATAGATTTGCTT
This sequence comes from Perodicticus potto, assembly GCA_963574655.1. NCBI lineage: Eukaryota > Metazoa > Chordata > Mammalia > Primates > Lorisidae > Perodicticus > Perodicticus potto. The sequence continues at coordinate 19,368 of CAUYRH010072189.1, forward strand.
TTAAGTTCAATGAACTCGGCTTTCTTGAAAGGAAAACTCCAGAGCTAAAGCAACTGCCTTGTAGGAGACTTTCTTTGGACAAGACTTGGCCCCAGCCGAGTTTCATTCTCAGTGTGGGAGACACAGCAGCTGCCCCCTGAACCGTGGCCCTCAGCCACGCTGGGGCCTCCATGTCTTCCTTCCTGCCTCAGTTTTCTCCGACTAAGGAAACTGAACTGACAGATGGGATAGGTATTCTCAATATGCAAAATGGGTGATTGGGACCGGAGCCCAAGCAGCACCGCCTGTGCTTGGAACCCAGCATCGCTCGCTCCCTTGGACTGCTATGGGGGCCTCCAGGCTTGGCCCTTCAGATCCCTTTGCTACTCTGCAGCCACAAGACCTTGCTAAAAATCGTGACTGATCACTCTTGCACAGCTTAAACTAGCCTTCCAAAGGCACCCCTCCTCAAAGTCCTAGGCCTAGCAGGTTCCACAGGCTGCCCAGGCCTGGGCCCTACTTCTGTCTCCAGCCATTTCTCTCTCTGTGTAGCCCAAGAGAGAAACCCTGGTCCCCTCATACCGCAGGCTGTCTCATACTTCCATGCCTTTGTGCACACTGTTCCCATTGCCTGCACTGCCCTTGCCTTGGTCAACTGGTCAATTTAGATTCAGTCTTAGGGACCTCACATTTGGGCCACCTCCTCCTGGAAGCCCTCTTCCAGATGCCCTTTCTGTGCTCCCCCACCTGATCAGCTCTGTCTCAGGAAGCTTATATGTGCCATGTCCCAAGTCCATGAGCTCCCTGGGAAGAAGCTCAGAGGTGGGGATGGGTAGAGGGACACTGGGATACCCAAGGCCATGTCTGCACACAGTCGGTGCTCACAAGCATCTTCCATGTTGAACCGCTACCTTTTCCCACAGTGAGGATAAGGCAGGTGTAGCCTGAGGCCTGAGGCTGGTGAAGTCTGGAAGACTGGCTCACTCCTTCATTCGTTTGTGTAATCTGAATAACTGTAGTAAGGGGCAGGGAAGGAGTGGGGAGGTATAGGGGAGAGGCACCAGACCCACCAGCTTTGGACATGTCCCTGACATGGCTCCCCAGCAGCCCCTGGCCCTTGGGGTGGGATTAGGAGAATGTTCAAGAAGCCAGGGCAGGAAGGCCCCCTTGGCTGTTGGTGGCACTGGAGACTGCCCATGTGTTTCGCCCAGCAGGGCCTGCACCTTATCAGCAGTGATCTCTGGCTCCCAGTCAACAGAAGCTACAGTGTGGGGATGGTGGGGGGAGAGCGGCATCTGGAGGAGCGTCTTCTCACCTATCAGGGGCTCTCCTCAGCACGTCCTCCTGGTGGTGAGGCAGCTGTCCTTGTGTCCACATCACCAAGGCAGGTGACCACTCTGCTCCTGTGTCAGGGCGACATTAGATCCTTAAGTCGTGACCTCACTCAGGCATCTGTCCTTGGCTCCCGTCTGCTTCTGAGCTGGGAGCCAAAATAACAGCAAAGATGTGGCTGCCTGGAGACCCTTCTTGAAAATGGTAAACAAAACACTAAAGTTATTCCCACTTAATAGGATAGAAAACTGGGACTCACAGACATCGACATGCCTGCCCGAGGTCACACAGCTCATGGGGGCCTACTTTAGATGCACCTTTCCCTTCTTCCTGGACGTGGGGCTGGCCACATCCAGTGTAAGTGGAAACGTGAATGAAAATAACAGATACATACATTGGGTGCCTACTTTGTACATGGCATGGTTTTCAGAACTTTGTTTTCATTCATTTAGTCATTAATATATGTTGAGTTCCAGGCACTGTTTTAGGTACTGGGGATATGGCAGTAATAAGACAAAGTCCCTGTTGGCAGGGACCTCACCTTCCTGTGTGAGAGACAGACAATAAACCATGAAATGAATAAATAGAAAATAGACGAGGAGGTGAAAAGTAAATTAGAAGAAGGCCTCTGATTCCATGACAGTTGAGAAGTACCCTGAAGGAGCTGAGGGAAAATGGGACTATTTGGGGGTCAAAAGTGCTAGGCAGAGAGAACAGTCAGTGCAAAGGCCCTGGGGTAGAAACATGCATGGTGTGTTTATGGAAAGCCAGGAGGCTGGTGAAGTGGTGCCAGTAAGAGAAGAGTGGGGAGGCTGAGTGTAGAAGAGAAAGCATTGTGGCATTGTGTTAGTTGTATGTTCACTCAGGTGACACTACAGCAATGCCGAGCACCAGGTAATATTGTTATCCTCTTTAGCTGGTAAGAAATGAGATGCAGAGAAGAAAGGTAATCTGCTCATACTCACAAGTATGTGCCTCTGTGCTGGTGACTTGTGGGCATCCTTCATGGCCCAGAACACTGGTTCCCACTTCCAGGTATAGATTAGAATCACTCAGGGAACCTGTAAAGAACTTAGATTACCAGGTTCCTAATTTTAACAAGATGCCCAGGTGATTCTGACAGAATCTTCATGACCATAGGCCATGGGGGATGGCTGTGAGCAGGCTGGACCAGAGAAACAAGCACTTGGCTGGAAGCCAAACTCCAACTCCTCTCTGATCTCCGACCGGCTGCAGTCTCTAGTCTCGCTGAACCTTAGTCTCTTCATCTATGAAATGAGAGGTTGAATTCTATCAGCGAATTCTACATTCGCTTTTTAGCAGTAGAATTCTCCATTCAAGCAGGTCTTAGCTGGAGCCTAATATATGAAAATAGGTCAAAGAAGTTTTATTTGGGGGGAGGGGTGGGGTTCAGGCTATTATCCCCTTGGCAACCTCTGAAGTATAACACACCAATTCCCTGGCGCTCCAGTTTCTGCACGGCATAGGCACCCGGTCTTGGCTGGGACAGGAATTTGCTTCCACATGAGCAGGGTCTCTTACGTCTTGGTTTTACCCTCCGTCCTATCCTTGGAATAAATAGTAAGAATCCCTCTGCCTGAGCAGGCCCCTGGAATTGGCAGTCTTACCACAGCCATCCTTCCTGGGACTCTACCCTGTGGGGCAGAAATCACCATAGCCATTTCACAGACAAAGAAAATGAGGCATAGAGAGATAAAGCAACTTGCCTGGGATCGTGCGGATAAGGAGGGGTGAGAGCAGTCCTCAAACCCTAAATTCAGAGCTTTGCCTGCTGGCACTAGGGCCCCCTTGGGGCCCCTTCCAAAGAGAGAAAGACACATCTCTGCCCTAACAGAGCCCACAGTCTAGGGTAGAGGGGGGGACATAACTTTAGGACAAAGTCAAACCCCTTTTATATGTTCCTTCAATAGTCAGTTCAATCCTCAGCATACAGCAGGTGCTAAATTATTGTGATGATCATGCTTTGGAGTTAGGAGCGAAATAAGTTATGATCCGTTATGACTTGGACTCTACTTAGAATTTCATTTCCTCATCCATAAAATGGGGATAATAACGGCTGCGGTAGGAAGATCACTTGAGCCCAGGAGTCTCAGGTTGAAGTGAGCTATGATTGCGTCACTGCACTCCAGCCTGAGTGACAGAGTGAGATCTCACCTCATAATAATGCTTATCTTCCTGGCCCAGCTGTGAATAGGCAAAGGGCATTGCAAATGGGAAAACTTGACATAGGCACCTACTATGGACCGTGTTTTGCCTCCAGGCCTATGGCAATACCACATGATCAAAATTATTCTCCCCATTTTATGGATGAGGAAACTGAGGACTGGAAAGTCAAACCCAATCATTAAAACTCCCACTCCTTTCACTGCATTCTGCTACATCCTTTTATTGCCTCTGTACCTAGCATGGATTTTTTGGTTTTGTTTTAATTCTAAGCCTCCAAGTGAGACAAGGCAAGATTGAAATGAAGCCACAGGCCCCCTCCTTTCCAGAGGTAAATAGCCAAGGCCTCTGCAAGGAAAGGACTGGACTTATACTCTGGGCACAGGGATCCCTCTCAGCCAGCATATGGAGAAGATATGGCATCCTCAGCCTTTCCTCTGTGGTGGGGCAGGGACGGTTCATGGAGTCCCTTTCCCCTTCATTGGGCTTCATAGGGGCCTGCTGTCTCTAAGAGCCTGGCTGTCCACTCTTAAGTGTGAAAGCCCATCTCCTGCCCAACACAGGCATGCGAGTGCTTTGGCCACCCACAGCAAGGCTATAGACTTGTGCAGAAAGAAATCCAGGAGTCAAGAGGCTGGGCTTGACCCAGAGGACAGCTGGCTTCTGTGGGGAGCCCTTCTCTGGCCCCCAGGAGGAGCCAGCTCAGGCCTGGCCAGAGAAATGGCTCAAGCATAGGCCTGAGCCTTGACTTCCCTGATGTCTGCAGCTGCTCCCAGGACCACCCCATGAGACAGAGGCTACTGAGCCCCCGAGAGAGCTGTGGGGCCGAGGGGGGGTGGTATTTTCTCAGCAGGATTTATGTGTATGTGCGTGTATGTGAGTGAGTGTTTAACAAGGAGTGGGGCCTGCTCCACTTCTGAGCCTGGAATTTATACAGCCCCTCGTTGGCGGCTGCAGTTTATCTTGAGCAAAAGAATAATAAACTCGGTTGACAGGATGATGTATTCAAAGCATCTTCCCGTCACAGCACAGAGCCCTGCCCGCTGTTAGGATGTCTGGCGTGGTGGGGACCATGTTATCGAGTGTTTAGCCCCCACGGATTGTCAACAATGCATTGTTTGCAGGCTTGGGGCAAGGCGGAGATGGGCCGGGACTTGGGCGAGAATAGGGGGGTCTGGCCACACGGGGGAAAAGACTGCCACCCAGATAGGGTCAAAGAGGCGTCTGTCTTTGATGGAAGCCCAGCTCCATCGGAGGCCCAGCCCCCTTCTTGCCGCCCTCATTCTCCCATTCCCTGCCTGGGAGAGAATCCTCTCCACTGACCTCCAGGCTGGTCCACGTCCAGCACCCGAGGTAAAGGGACAGAGTCAGTGTCAATGCACTCCATAGTATGTGGAAGACCTCCCACTCTCCATTTCCCATTTTTTCCTTAACCAAGCAAAGAAATTAGCTTAAACCTTAGCTTCAAAAAATATGCAGACTTGCTGAACCTTGGAAAGGGTAAGGGAAAGAAAGCCAATATTAACTTGGTCTCATTGATAAAAGAGCTGTAGCGTAGGTCACAATGCCACCTCAGAACCTTCTTCCCTCCCCTGGAGAGGAGGGCATCCTGGTACTTACCTCCCTGTGATAAGCTATGCTGTCACCACATGGTAAGGGCTTGTCGTGGGAATGAAATAACATGAGGATCAGGCAAACACTTGGAAAACTTCAGACAATAAATTCAAATTTATTTTTCTACTCAGGCAGGAGCGCCTTGGCTTTGCCTTGGCCACTATGCTTTTCCCTCAACCTGCAGTGCTGGGAAGTCCTTTCTCTTGCCTCACCTCAAGCTCCCTCATTTCACTTCAGTTGTTCCTTTAGAACAGTTTGCACATATGCTCTAGTTCCAATCCTCTCCCCATGTGCCCTCTTTTATTCTGGCTTCCTGGTCTCAATTCCGTCTGGCTCCCAGACAATTTCTCCTGTCAACCCAGCTCCAGGACTCCCACTTCCTAAAGGAACAAGCCCTCTAGTCCTGGTCCAGGAAGCATGGCGGCTCTCCTGGGCCCCACAGACTGAAAACCCGTGGGAGTGTAGCGCAGTGGCAGGGATAGGAAGATGAGGGAAGCCCAATGCACTGAGTCCTGATCAAGCAGATAGCTCCATTCCAAGTGTCAATTTGGAGCCTCATTTTATCCTCTTAATAGTCAGTATTACCCCATTTTACAGATTTGGAAACTGGGGCTAGAGAAGATTCAGTCTCTTGCACATGGCAGAAGGACCTCAAGCCCAGATGTCTGGCAGGCTCCAGAGTGTACTTGACCCCAATCCTCAAAGGAAGGCAGGAAAAAACCTGACCTGAGGCTATGGAACTCTGAGTCAAACATCTGGGCAGGTGGGGGTCAAGGCCACTGGAAGAATCAAGGGGAGTCAGGACAGTGGGAGGGTGGTGGGAGGGCAGTGGGAGAGAAGAGGGGTATAGAAGCAAAGGCCTAGAGGCTGAGGCAGGCCCCAGGGCAGACACTGAGAGAGGAGCTCAGAGCTGAGCAATAGCACATGTGTGGGGACAATGCCATAAAGCAGGGGAAGAGTCTCCTTAGATCTCTGACAGGACTCAGCCATTTATTCACTCACTCATTTATTCACTTGTTCACCCACTTATTCTGTTCCTTATTTGCACAGTTAAGCCCCCTGGAGTCTAATGGGAAGGGCAGACCTATCAGGAGGTCAGGGCCACCTGCAGTCCTCATTCAACCATCCATCCATTCCCTGTGTATTGAGTATCTACTGTGCGCAAGCCCTGAACTCCACAGATGAGTGAGCCTGTCCTCATCCTCCAGGTACTCAAGGTCCACTGAGGGAGAAAAAATAGTAGACCGCAGACACCTACAAGCCACATGCATGTGTGTTCATTGAGTCAACCAACTCCATAGACAGTGCTGGGACCAGGGAGAGGAAGGACATACGCCTGCTTGTGGTGAGCTCAAGCTAGTTGAAGACATGAAAAAAGCGCACAATACTTCAGCTCCAGCACACTAAGAACCGTGAAAAATGGTGAGCAAGAAACAGAAAGGAAGTGCTGACGGCCCCCAAAGGAAAACATCTATGCCTTTGAATTTGCATTCACTCATTCATTCCATAACTCATCTGTTATTGAGCATCTTTTGTGTGCTGGGCATTGCTGGAAATAACAGGAGAGCCTATGGGAGATGAGCGGACCCTTCTGGCCCTCTTTGGGGGACAGGTCAAGCTTGGGGTGTGAGGGGACCAGGGCCAGATATTCAAAAAGTGGCAGTGGTTAGAAACTGGGGGGTGCTTAGGAGTGCAGCCTGGGGCAAGTGGAGGGAAGCTGGCCCTATGGGGGGCTACCTATGGGCTCTGGCCCCAGCCCTGGGGTCAGACCATATGAACAAGCAGAGGGAGGCCTATAGAGATGGACTGGAAGAGCTAGGTCTCTGGGATAGCAGAAAGACCCAAGCTCTGTCCAAGGACATATTTGGGGGGGGGGTCCCAGGATCCTGTTAATTAGAACGGAGGACCAGACATTGTCAGGACTTTCTGAATCCTTGATTCGCATATGTCCTCTCTTCCCGAGGGTGGATTTACATATGTTTGCCAGAAGTGTGCTCCTATCTAGATTCATTTCAGGCATTTTGATTATGTCATTATGTCATTGCTTTCACCACCCCTCCCACCTCCAAGCTAGTTGCCACCATGACTTTGGCTCCCACCTCTGGAAGGGAAGACAGGGCAGGAATGATACCCAGCTGCAGAAAATCCCAGTGTTTCTCTGTTATATTTCCTGGTAAAGGCTGAATGCAGTTTTCCTGAGAGCTAATCTGCCTGCCTGACCAGAATGTGCTCTGGCTAAAATTGCTGTGAGCTCGGCAGTCCCTGTAGACTTGCGTAAACTGAGCCATGTCTTGAATGCTCTTGCCAGGGCTAGGGGAGCCAGCCAGAATGAGAACAGCCTGTGGCCTGTCGGTAGGAAAGGAGCTAATGGGGTGATGAGTGAGCGTCGCCTGGAAGTCTGAGGGCCATCCCCACGTCAGGGTCTCAGCTGACCAGAGCGTTGGGGGCCCAAACAGGGCTGGGCGTGGGACTCCTTCTAGGGCCTGGCCACAGCCTCTGGGCCTGCAGAGCATGCCCTGCAAGTACCCACGCACCCAGACGAGTGTATGCTGAGTAGAAGCTGGACTACTATGGATCTTGCACAGACTGGAGTAGAGAGAATTGGGAAGTGTCAATGCTGTAAGACCCTAGGCAAGTCCCTTCGCCTCCTTGTGCCTCAGTTTCTCCTTCTGTACCATGAGAGTTTTCCCTGTGTTTACAAATGCCTGATGATCTCCTCTGGGGACCAGAGGGACGTAGGGATCTATATCCCCAATAGGGATATCCTATTCTAGAAAGGTCACCACCAATTCCACCACTCCTGGGAGCCTCCCATTTGCTGGTAGGTCATACAAACCTCAATGAGCACCCATGAATTTGCTTGCTGCAAGGCAGCACACACTAATTATGGTGTGACAGGGGAAGGGGCCAAGGAGCTGCTGGAAATCTAAATACCTTCCTCCATTCCATCCTCACCGTCTTTGTCTTCATGAAGTTCTCTTGGAGATGTTCCTGTGTCAGGGAATGGAAATGTGTCTACCTGGATAGGGACAGAAGGAGGAGATGGGGGCTATACTCCAAGGCCTCTTACCCCGCCAGCCCTGACCTCTGGCTGAAAGCTCCTGAATAGTGTCCACTCCCCCACCTCCCCACCACACACATGCCCTAGGCGGTACAAGGCTCAGCTTGTCACCAGCAGGCTCAAATGAGGTGGCATGAATGCCCCTTATCACAGACAGCTTATCTCCTATGGTCACTCACCCAACAGACTCCAGAGAGCCACTCCCAACTTCTCACTTCTTCAGCCCAGCCTCTCTCTTTCCCGTAGGGGACACTGGACTCCAGTGACCCTCCCTGCTGGTCAGAGTCAGGCTGTGGAAGAGAAGGGGTAAAGAGTTCCTGGGAACTAGGAGGGGTTTATAGGGCCTCTGAGGTGTCAGCTTTTCCTGCTGCCCGTTAACCTGACAGCTTCCCATATGCTCTTACTTATCCCCAGTGTGATACAGATTATGGGAGCTCACCCCACCCTACACTCCTGCCATCCCCACCCCCAAAGTGAAGAAATAGGCTATTGTCTCTAGTGCATTCATCTACCTACCCCCTCAGACAGGAGGACAGGGCTCTGTCTCCCCTCAGACAGGAGCTCCCTGAGGACAGGGCAGTTGCACTTTAAGAAGGGGAAATGGACTGGGCGACCCTTGAAAATCTTTGGGTCAGTAAGATCCTGAAAGTCAGCCCAGGATAACAACCTGATGGCTGGTATTTTCTTGCAGCTGCTCTTTTGATTATAAAATCGAGGAGTGGGTTGTTTATAAAGACAGAATGAAAAAAGGAAGGAAAGAATGAGAAAGAACAGAAGGGAGAGAGGGACAGAGAGAAGGAAGAGAATGGTTGAATGGATGTTGGAGGAAGAGAAGAAAGGAAGGGAGGGAGGGAAAGAGAGAAAAGAAAGGAGAAAGAAAGAGGAGGTAGAACGCTTACAATCTTTTCCTCTTTTAAGTCTCCTGTAGGGGAGTTTATTTGTTTAAAATCCTCTTATCTCCAACACTTGTTTCCCCACTGGTTGCAGCGTCTGTGGAGCGAGGCTGGTTTTTCTCTCAGCAGCAACAGAACGCCAGGCTCCATAAACGGCCAGGGCGCCTGGGCGGAGGAGGAAGCTGAAGAACTGGGCTGCCCCTTCCCAGGGCTCTCCCATCAATCCTCACCTCAGTGGGCAGCCCTCATCCAGCCCAGACCCTCAGTACCAGGACAGGGGACTTGGCTTTCTGTGGCAGGCTCTGGCCAGCTCGCTCTCCCACCCTGAGCCCACTGCAGACCTGGCGTGCCCCTCTACTCCAGGGCCTCCCGCCAGCCCTGGTGGATGCCAGCCTGCCCAGAGGCCTCCTGCCCTCACTTCAGCTGTCCTCCCCTCCTCTGTGGGGCCCTCCCCAAGGCTACCTCTTCCTGGACCTTCTCTTGGCACCCTGCTCCCCCCAATTCACTTGTTCATGTGTTCATCCTTTCAACAGGTATTTTCAAGTCTCTGAGATGTGCCAGGCATATGTGATAAAGGCCTCAGGAGCTCAGTATCCAGTGGAGGAAACCAAATGTCAATTGTCAATTAAAACCTGTTAGGGTGAGTTTCATCTTACCCCAAGCCTGTAAGAATAATAACTAACATCAACTGAGGGCTTACTACGTGCCAGGCACTATTCTGAGTGTTTCACATGGAGTGACACTTAATTCTCAAAACCACTCTATCGAGTAGGGTATGTATTATCCTCCCGTTACATAACTTGTCTGAGATCTGAGCTTATGAGGGTCAGACCTGAATGCAAACCCAGACAGTCTGGGTCAGAGACTGAAGGCTGCTTATAGCTCAGCCTAATGACTGGGATGTTTCTCTGCACACTCTCAGGCCTGTCGTCTGCCCCTCATCCCACCGGGAAGACTCTGGGACAGTCCTGCCCTACACCAGCTCCTTACACAGGGCTGATCAGCCATCTTTGAGAGGAGTGGCTATATTCTGGCCCTGTCTGCCCCAGAAATCCTGAGCTTTGGCCTGTTGCCTATGGCCTACCTCTCTGTGAAGAGTGGACATTTCTCAGTGGACATTTCTTCAGAATCTCGTCAGCACTGAATGGGCAACCCTCAGGCCAGAGGAGGGGTGGATGTTGAGCTTGGTAGGGGGCCACAGCAGGGGTGGCTAGAGCAGGATCTCTGACTATCATGACCATGAATCAGGGGGAAGTGCCAATCCCCCAGTGGCCTCGCTGGCCCTCTCAGAGGAAGTTTGTGTCCAGTTAAGCAAATACCCTACTAGCCATCCTCGAGCCTCAGTTTCCTTGAGGCCCAAAGAGGCTGGTAAAAAACAGCCCTCAGATATCGATTCCCCAGATATCGTTTGGGAATTTGGCCCTGATGGGCCCTATAAGTTAAGTTATGTCCTCTTTGAGGGTCCTAAGCAGGGTTCAGCGGTGTTAGAATATTTCCTAGTTCTGAGACATAGGAATGGAGGAAGAAACTGAATATATAGAAAGAAAAGAATTAAGAACGAAAGTGGTACATTTGCACACTCAGTGTGTACTGAGCACCTATCATGTGCTTGGCACTGTGTTGGTCCTGGATGTACAGTGTCAGGTGTGACATGGCCACATCCTCTCAGGAGCTCCCAATGGTGACTATAACCCGTGTGCCCCAAAAGCTAAGTGGAGAAGGGGAAGCTGGGGTGGGATGATCTGTCCACAGGTCAGCCCAGGTCACACCCAACAGAGGGCTGACCAAGTCTATGTTCAAGGCTCTCGGACCCCGATGCACTCACCTGGCCCTGGGCACCAGGACCCAGCCCCTAGTCCCTACTAAGCCTGAGTTATAGCCACTAAGATGGGAGCCAGCCCGATGCTAACCAGGGAGGGAGGCATCTTTGAGGAACAGTTCAGATCTGAAGTTGACAGGTCCGATCTGTGCCTGCCTGGCCCCACTCAGCAAGGTAAGTGTTCCTTGGGCACCAGTCTTGGTCCTCACCGGGTAGGGACCATGATTCGGGGTCTTGTGAGACAGAAGGCAGAGGTGGCTTCAACATGGAGAAGGCTCCTTGTACCTCGTGAGCCTCCCCCATTGGCCTAAATCGCTTCTAGGGCAGGTGGGAAAGGGAGAATCTTTCAGAGCTGATGGCCTCCCATGTCCTAGGGCCAAACAGCCTGAAGAGGAAGGGACAGAGCCAGGAGAAGCTGGGACCAGCTCATCTCCCCGTTTACCAAGTTCTCAGAGGCCACTCCTAAGCCTAGGGCTCCCTCTTGGGCCTGCGGCCTTAACCTCAGAGTGTATGAGCAAATGAGTGCTCTATATGAATAAATATGTACCATGTATGTGTGTGTGTGTGTCTGTGTGTGTCTGCTTGTGACCATAAGCTGATGCAGGCTTATGAATGTGGAAATCTAGGAAACTTGAGGACTTGGCCTCTTCCTTCCAAAACCACAAGCCCCAAGCCTCAGTTTCCTCAAGGCCCAAAGAGACTGATGAGAAACAGACATGACTGCCCAAATGCAGAAACCCATTGGCCTACAGGCCCTTCTCCTAGGTTCTGGGTGGACTCACACTGCCTGAGGGGTCTCTCTGGGCCTTCCCTGTCATGGATGCAGAAAAGGAATTCATGAGGCCAGGGTTGCCACGCCAGCCCCAAGATGATGCTGGTGAGCCAGTCAGCTGGGAGTGCTGCCCACCCAACTCTGCCGTCACCGTGCCTCTGAGTTTTCCTCAGTGGGTGTAAGAAGCAAGTGGCTGAGAGGAACAGCTCCCTACTCCCTCCACAAAGGAGTCAGACTCCCTGGTCCAGGTGGCTTAGAGACAGCACTGCAGTGGGGAGGCAGGGGGGTGCTCTCTTCAAGTCTCCCCCCCATCTCTGAGTCAGATCCCCTGCATCAAAGTCAGCTGTGGTGGTGGTGGTGATGGTGGGGTCATTAAAAACACACAATCTGGGGAACTCCCTTCTCCAAAAATCTTGATTAACCTTCCTTGAGATGAATTAGGGATTATATGTTTTATAAAAAAAGTTCTCCAGACTACCCAACAAAGAGCAATATTTGAAAGAGATCAGGCTTTGGAGGCCCAGGTTTGAATCTTGGTTCAGTTTCTTCCCATCCTTAAAATGGGATTAATAATATGACTCCTTAAAGATAATGTCACTTCATAGATGCTCCGTGCACGGTAGAAACAGTAACTGCAATAATAATGACAGCAATTGACATTACGGAGTGGTGGATTTGTGTCAAGCCCTCTCTGTCATTATGGCACTCATGCCCAGGAGGCCAGGCTGGGGGACTCTGTGCAGGGCCCCTTCCTTGTAAATGGCAGACAGGGCCCCCCTCTGGGTTGGCCTCACAGCTGCCCCTGTTCACCTAAACCAGCTGTCCCAGAAGCCTCTGCTCTCTTGAGAGACGCAGCCCAGAGCCCCCAGGAGCCAGACCTGGTTTCCTCCAGGGCTAATGGGCTAATCATCAGCCGCCTTGATAGCTGGAGGTCTAGACATGACTGGCCTCGGGGGCTGGGCCCTCACCCTGCCCATCTCTCTGGCCAGCTCTGAGCCAGGAAGGATTAACATGCAGGCTGGATTTGCTCACCTAATTCCTTATCGAGGCCCTGTCCTCCGACACGAGAGGGCAGACGTTTTCTGTCTACAAGCAAAGGATCCTGGGAAGCTCTGGCCAGGAGGAGGAAGGCAGGTCGACAGCAGCAGGAGGAGAGAAGGTGGCTTTCCCTCTGACCTCGCCTGCCTGGTCTTGTGCATCCCCTCCCTTCCTCAGGAGTGAAGACACAGACGCAAACCATCTTGGATTGCTCTGGAGCCCCTTGTGAGGCTGGGCCCCCAGAAGACTTTGCTTGCAGACAGGAAACCTCAGTGAGGACTGGTGGCTGCCTTACCCATTAAGTGAAATGGAATCCGGCCTAAAAACCAGGTTTCCAGATACTCTGGGGCATTTATGCCTCAGCTCTAATCAGTGGAGCAAAGACTCAGAAAGGGCTCATTGGGGAGTTCCAGGGTGGGTTCCCACTGGCAGAGAAGTTGGGGAGCACAGGCTGCATTAGGGCACCCCAGGGGAGAGCAGCTAAGAGGGGGACACAGGTGAGAAGGGGCTGGGCCCATGCAGGGCGTTAACTCTGATGAGACAGGATGGTTTGGGCCACACAGGATGTCAGAGACACCAGCACTAGGCCAAGAAGTCCTCTGAGGAAACATGGGAAAGACAAGTCCTCAGCCCAGTGTAGGTGAGGGATACAGTCGCAGTGCTGAGTACTCGACATGAATCACTTCACCAATTAAATATTATCACGTCTACAACCTCATGACATCGGTATTATTATATTCATTTCACACATGAGAACACTGAAGCCTAGAGAGTCTCTGGAACTTGCCCAAGTTCACACAGCTGGTAATGGACACAGCAGGGAACAGCCTGCCCTGCACCCAACCCTGGCCACTCCTACTCCTGATCTGCTGCTTGCGGCAGCCAGCTAAGAATGCCATGTCTCAGCCCCCAGGACTCCCCAGTCCTCACCTCCCATGCTGCCTATTCTTGTGCCAGGAGCTGCCCAATCCCATTCCCCTCCAGGAAGTTTCCTGACCATCTCACCCCTACTGCCTCTGCCAGACTCCCAGAGCAGGCCCTGTGTTTGCCAATCTATAGGTCAGTGGGACCTGGTCTACAAGAGTGGCTGCATGGAGCAGAGGTTAGCAAGGGCTCCAGGCTCACACCACCCTAGCTTTCAAACTAGCTGTCAGCTATGCATTGTTGGGTCATTGGTGCCTCAGTTTCCTTATCTGTAAAATGGGTCTAATAATGACACCTAGCAAAAGACAGTAAAGATTTAAAGAATTAACCCACAATAGTTAAAATGAGCCTCCAAAAAGGTGTGCCTTCTCCAACATAACAGAGCACACTAGTGGCAGTTGGAATCAGTACTATCTAACTGGGAAATGAGGAATAAGGTCCACATAAGAGGCTGCCCCAGGTCCCCAGACCCTTAGCCTCATGGTTCTGTTCCTCTGCCATCACAGGATCCCCATGGTTGTGAGTCCTCAGAGTTAGGTGCTGGGAAGGCTGGAGAGTGACAGCTTCCGGGACAAGCACTCCTGCCCACCCTTCCTGTCCCCACACTCCCTCAGGAGCTACCTCAGCCTGACCCCAGTGTTCTGTCTGGGATGCGGGGCTGTTTGCAACAGGCGCCTATTGTCTGCTGGCCTGAGTGCACCTGTAGTGCCTTGTCCCAGCCCGGTGAGTCAGCTCTTGGCAGGCCAGGAGTGGCCACTCCACATCATCTTAAGCCTGAAAGAAGACTTTCTTTTTGCTTTTCTCCTCCTTCCTCTCTCCGCTCTCCATGAAGTGGTCATCTCCGCAGGGCAGCAGGGAACATCATTCTCTGCCAGGATTTCTTGAGTCTCCTTGGCCAAGAGACAGGGTGGGGCCCAAGAAACAAAGAGAGAACGGCCTAGGCCTAGCCAAAGCCCCTGGGCTACTTTAGGGCAACGCTTGTGCCCTCAACCCCCTTAACTTCCAGTGGGGTACGTAAGTCAGAATAAGTACAGCAATACTTTACTCATCCAGAGCCACACATACCTCTACCATCCAGACTCAGATCTGAGACCAAAAGACTCCTGAGCAGACCAAAGATGGCGCCGACAAGTATCTGACAAGAGTCTAACACAGCAGTTCTCAACCTCTGGGTCATGACCCCTTTGGGGGTTGACGACCCTTTTACAGGGGTCGCCTAAGACCATCCTGCATATCAGATATTTACATTACGATTCATAACAGTAGCAAAATTACAGTTATGAAGTAGCAACAAAAATAATTTTGTGGTTGGGGGTCACCACAACATGAGGAACTGTATTAAAGGGTTGCGGCTTTAGGAAGGTTGAGAACCACTGGTCTAACAATTCAACATTAGAGCTTCATTCACTGATTTTTCCCCTACCTAAATCACAGCCTATCCACTCCTACCGTACACACTATCCCGCAGGCTTGGCTATATAATTTGCTTAAGTACTAAAAGAACAAAATCAGAATGGGGTAAGGATTATTAAGGATATTCTTGCTGACAGCAACGAGGTTGATAGCAATCAGATGGCAAAGACACAAGAGATAAAAAGAAGACCCAAGAAGTAAAAAGGTTAAAGCAATCTTGAATTTATTCAGGGTAGAGGTAAAACAAATGACACACCCCAGCTCTTAGGGACGTCATTATGTTTCACTTACAGCAAGGAATAGTCTTTTTTTTTTTTTTTTTTGAGACAGAGCCTCAAGCTGTCACCCTGGATAGAGTGCCGTGGCATCACAGCTCACAGCAACCTCCAATTCCTGGGCTCAAGCGAGTCTCCTGCCTCCGCCTCCCAAGTAGCTGGGACTGCAG
>CAUYRH010072190.1:0-48160 GCA_963574655.1 Perodicticus potto
GGATGCTGGATGTTATCAAAAGCTTTTTCTGCATCAATTGAGAGAATCATATGGTCTTTATTTTTTAATTTGTTTATGTGCTGGATTACATTTATGGATTTACGTATATTGAACCAGCCTTGAGATCCTGGGATAAAGCCCACTTAGTCATGGTGTATAATTTTTTTGACGTGCTGCTGGATTCTGTTTGTTAGGATCTTATTGAATATTTTTGCATCAACATTCATTAGTGATATTGGTCTGTAGTTTTCTTTTCTTGTTGGGTCTTTTCCTGGTTTAGGGATTAAGGTGATATTCACTTCATAGAATGTGTTGGGGAGTATTCCATCCTTTTCTATATAGGACTTGATAAATTTCAAATAATCATGAGGAAATAAATATTATTTAAGAATAAGAAGGATATAAAATTAAGCTTAGATAATTAGTAGTTTTTGAAGTAAAAAATGCCTCAAAATTCTAACAACAATACAAACATACACACACATTCACACATATAGGTGAGGTATTTATATATATATAATGTAAACATTAAGTTGTTTATGTACAAATGGCTCTATATTGTTCACACATAATAAATATTAGCTTATAATTAATTTTCACAGATATTCAGATGTACCATATATATAATAATCTATATAATAAAATAACTGTGAAAATCAAAGATAGCATTTCTCTTAGTTTTATGTTTCCGAGATCTCAAAGTTTTCCATAAGGTGATCATGTAAATTTATTTTAGGACCTCAAATCAAAGTGCTTATTGTGAATACGGTCATTTGATTGTTTCTAAAGAAAAACTTGGAATACACAGGTTAAAAATGGGAGGTGGGGGAAGATATGTACATTCACTGCAAAATTCGCAGGCAATCTGCAAAGCGTATATAGAATTCTGAAAATTTGAGTAGAGTTTAGGGAAGTTGGCCCTATTAAGAAGAATAAATAAGACTGAAGGAAGAGATGATAATTCTCAGGTATATACAAGTATTTTACACAGCAGTGAAGTAGCAATGATTTTACGAGTTGATAGGGCTAGAACATGGTATAATAGATTGAAGCCATAGCAAGGAGTGTGTTATTAACTAACAGGGGGAAAGGCAATGGAAGCTTCCAGAAAAATGTCTTATTATCCCCACTGGAGATATTCAAGGGACAACATCATTGCTCTGTTAGAGCCTGTCTGTCCGACGTGGTAGAAGAGCCACTTTATCTACATCCTGTCTGTACTTCTGGACATTTTATTTCAGCTTCTGCATCATTGTTTTTATTTGCTGAACCATTGACTGGGAACTTATATTGATAAAAGTAATACAATATGTGTGAATATTATTTGTAAAATACGAAATGCTATAAAAAGCATAAACATGTATAATGCAATGTTCTTAGGACCTCACTCTAACACAAAATCTTGTGCTTATACAGTAGTGCAAAGCAGTGGTTTTCTAAGTGTAGCTGCAGATCTCTGGGGTCCCGAGATGATTTCAGGTGGCAGGCACATGAGCTCAAAAGTATTATATTTGCACAATAGTGTGAGAATGTTATTTGCCTTTTTTACTTTGGTGGCACTTGTACTATTAGTGCAAAACAATAATGAATAGAACAGCTAGCGCCTTAGCAGAGGTAACTCACTGAGGCTAAGCTGTATTAGTGATCATTACATTTTTTACCACCATACACTCTCAGTACAAAAAAAAAAGTCTGTTTCACTTGGGGATGTCTTTGATAAAGCAGTGTATATTATTAATTCTATTAAAGATTGACCCTTTAGTATATGTCTTTTTGACATTCTATAAGAGAAAATGGGGGTAGGGGAAACTTTGAGGGACTCGGGCCACACACTGCGGTTCCTGGAACGTCATGAGGAAGAGCTTGTGCTGTGAGCTGAACTAGCTCCTTTTCAGGTGAACTTCAGCTTTTCCTGAAAATCTGGCAGACTGCGGTTATTGACTCTGGTGTATTTGGTAGCTATTTTCTCAAAATAAATGAAGTGAGCCTCTCCCTTCAAGGAAAACATCGTACAGTACCTTTGCCAATGAATATATTTGAACTTTAATGTGAAAATTAACATTGCGAAAAGCTTGCATTTGCCACGCTGAGCTTGACTGCTTTCCATTTCTTCTTGACTTTCTTGACGAGATCGGGAGTGATACTGGATATGATTTTTTTGATAGTATGGATGAAATGTGTCAAATTCTGGAAGCTTTCGAACAAGCTTTCCGAATGAGCAAAGCAAGTAGTTAAAGAATATAACCTAGAAGAATAATGCATCTTAATGTAAAGCACAAAAAGTTCAGTGAGACGGTTTCTTAACGCTCATTGTAGGGCTAACTCTGAGACTATCACTTGTCAGGTTTTGGAAGTGAATCAAAGAAAAATATTTGCAATCCTCTGAAAAAGTTACTAAGATATTTCTCCCTATTCCAATTAGCACTTCTTGTATGGCCTGGTTTTCTTCATATACTTCGACCCAAACAAGGTATAGCAACAGAATGAAGGCGGAAGCAAAGTGGAGAATCTAGCTATCTCTTATTAAGCCTGACATCAGATTTGCAAAAACAGTTCAGTTCTTCTTATTACATTTTGTTTGTCTTGAAAAGTATAGTTGTTGCTCATAAATGCAATGCTTTAATGTTAACTGTTACTTGTAAAAAATCTAATACATAAAAACTGCAGAAGACCTTTGCCGATCCTATGTTGGACTTTGTCTGACATATAGTTTTCCTGTTCCATTCCAGTCCTAGATACACTTTTTTTTGTGCTTCTTATTCCATGACAAGAGGTTAATGAGGATGCTGAGGACATTCTTTGGCCCTCAGACACAGTTGATCACTAGTTTTCAGCCTGTTAAATTATTAAAAACCTACAGTTATTTTAGAATACACAGAGTTTATGGGAAGAGTGGACAGAGCTGATCAGTACTGTGGATGTTACAGATGGACAAGGGGGTCCAACAGATGGTGGAAAAATGTATTCTTCCGGATGATGCAAGTTGCAGTTGTGAAGAGCTACATCCTTTACTCATTTGATAAGAAGGAGAGTGGACAAAAAGTGCAGATGCACCTTTCTTACAGGAGAAATCTCATCCCTTGTGAGCAATGTGAGGAACAGAAATCCAAGGAACAGAATTCATCCCTGATACTGAGAATGGGAAGCTGCATTTTATAATGAAAAACGAAAAAAAAAAAACAAAATCAACGAAGGATTGCATGGTTTGCAGCAGAACAAATGAGAAGGGCGGAAAGAGAGAAACCATTCGCTACTCTGAGACGTGCCAAAGGAGGCCTGGGCTTCATCCTGGAAATTGCTTCCAGAAGCATCGCACTCAAAAAAAATTATAAACAAAAATCAACAAAAACACTTGGATTATTTTGTGTAAACTAAAATAGATAATAAAATCATCAAGTGAGAACATATTTATGTTTTTCTCTTTTAAAAGTATGGGATAATTACAAGTAATCCACCAACCTCTTTCCCACCCAAAATAAATAAGAGCTGGGGAGTATGCAGGTGGCAGAAAAATTGGATTGGAAAATTAATTTTGGATAGGATTAATAATTGATGTAATCGTATAAATAACTTTGCGTTGGGGGTCTTCAAAATATTTTAAGACATAAGGAGTCCGGAGGCCAATTGTTGGTGAACTTGTGCTACAAAAAACCATTAAAACACACTGTTCAGCCTCTGCCTACTTGCCCTAGCAGTGGAGACCCATTCACTATCTATGACAAATATATCTTGCTTTGTAAACTTTCTTACTTTTTAAACCTATCTTTCTCTTCCTCCATAAACTTTGTTTCACACTTATCTTAAAACACACACACACACACACACACACACACGCACACTGTTCTATATTGCATCATCATTTAATACAATTTAGAATTTGATTCATTTGTTACTTTTGTGTTCTTTCTTATGTCCTCTATTTTGGTTTGTTCTCCAATGTCTGTTTTCATTGTTTACGTAAAGAAGTTGGCCTCTTTAAGCTCCCTATGCTCTTTTAACCTTGACACTCCCCAAGGTCATTGCATTTCTCACTGTGATTCACCATTATGCTTATATTTCTCTACTTTGAGAATGAGAAGGTAGGTCAGAAGCCATATGCTACATTTTGTTGATAAACCTACTCTGGCGAAAAAAAATATATACCAACTTGATGTCATTATTCATGGTGTTGGAGTCAGGAAAAGATGAACGCAGCTAATCAGAATAACCCATGTCGGTATTAATGGCCAATGATCTGTGTTTTTCAGAAAAGATAATTTCACATTTTTCTATTTTCATCCAGAACTTGTCTGTGGTGGTGGCATTGATACCACTGCCAAAAATCAGAGTCAGTCTGTTTTTATGATGTCTCTATTCATCAGTCAACCATTTGGAACCTCAGCGTGGTGTGGAGACAGAGCTGGAAAAGGGACCAATTACTCAGTACACATCCCTGCTCTGGAGGTGCAGATTCACCTACTGCACTTTGCATTTTAAATTTCACTATTGATCTGGATAATTTTATCCGGAATGCCTTGAAAGATGATTCATTTGCCTGCTGCTTCCTGCTCAAGTTGTAGTTCTTGGACCACAATTTCTATATCCCCTGGGAGCCTGTTAAAAATGCAGACTCTCAGGCCTCACCCTAGACTTAAAATTTGCATTTTAACAAGATTTCTTATGGACATAATGTTGTGAGCACTGATTCAGGCTATTTCAAGTCCTATGGGTTTCAGCTTCCTGCCTTATAATTGGGAAATGGTTGCTATATAAACACAGCTCTCAGAAAATGTGTTATGTTTGAGGATATTTGCAAATACATCCCATCCGTGCTGTTTCTTAGTTTGTCCTCAGTGTTATTTTCCCTTCATTAATTGAAGCTAAGTCCCTTTTCAAATACTGGAATGTTTCATAATCCATTTTCTTTAAAACATAGAATTTCTATATTCTTTTGAAGCATCAGATTCATCACTTCAGTTCCTATTAGATTTTTGTCTCCTTGAAAATATTGATGTGTAAATTCTTTGCTCTGTGGAATGATCAGTCAGGGTTGGTACATATTTTTTCTTCCCTGTTGACTTGAAGATTCACTTTTATGTGTTACTAAATTAGTAAAGTGTTAAAATGCTATACCTTTGAATTCTGTGAATCATTCTCAGCCCCTTGGCTATAAAGGCCAACATAAGTTACTATCATATAGTTCAAGAGCTTGAAAGAGAAATTAGACATTTTTGGAAAAGAAGCATGCATACCAAATGCATTAAAAAATATATAAGAGCTTAAGTCTCTCTAAGGCAGCTGATCTCACCCTGGCTGAACTTTAGAATTATTTGGAAGCTTTTAAGCAGCCCTAGGTCTGGATCCCCTCTTCCAGAGACTCTGGTTCAATTGGTTCAACATTGTTTCCCTGTGTCTGTATGTTTTAAACCTCCAGAGTGTTCCAAACCAATGATTGAGAGTCCCTGCATTGCTCTGCAAAATGGCAAAGCCAAGAATATACAAGAATACACACGCCTTGGTCAATCGCTCTGCAATAGGGTTCTCTTTCATTAAGGACTCTACTCACTGTGAGCACTAGTATGTAAAGTGATCAAATTTGTCAGTTGAGTCCATCAGCGTTAGTTACATATCTTTAAGAATTACTGAAATGTTTGTTTTTGAACCTTTCTTTATGAAGACAGAAAAAAGATGAACAAAGATGATGAGGTTACACTGTGGAATAAATCATAGAAAGTTTAAGGAATGGCTCCTCTGAAGTTGAATATGTATTCATCCAACTAAAAGGAATGCGAGGATGAATGTGCATGCTGATTTCCTCAAACCTGTCCTCCAGGTAAAGGCAGACTCCAAACACAGCAGGTCCTAGAACAATGTCCTTTCATTCAATGTCATTTAATTACTGTGTAGATGAGAAGGGCTCTCTGCCCCACAGCTCATGGCTGTAATGCTAGCACTGTGGGAGGTCGAGGTGGGCTGATGGATCCCTTGAGCTCAGGAGTTCAAGACCAGTCTGGGCAAGAGTGAGACCCTGTCTCTACTTAAAAAAAAAAAGAAAGGAAAAAAAATAAAAAATTAAGCAGGCATTGTGGTGGGCACCCATAATCTCAGCTATTTGGGAGGCTGAGGCAGGAACAATTGTCTGAACCCAAGAGTTAGAGGTTGCTGTGAGCTATGATGCCACGGCAGTCTATCCAGGGCACAGAGTGAGACTTTGTCTCAAAGATTTATAATAGTAAGCAAGGCACAGTGGCTTAGGCCTATAATCCCAGCATTTGGGAGGCTGAGGCAGGTGGATTCCCTTAGCTCACAGGTTCGAGAACAGGCTGAGCCAAAGCTAGACCTCATCTCTAAAAATAGCTAGGCATTGTGGCAGGCACTTGTGATCCCAGCTACTTGGGAGGCTGAGGCAAGAGAATTGCTTAAGCCCAAAAGTTTGAGGTTGCTGTGACTATGATGCCATGGTACTCGACCAAGGGTGACAAGTGAGAAATTGTCTCCAAAAAATAAATAATAATAATAATAGTTAAATTTAAAAATTGTTGATGGGAAAAAAAATCAATTCCTATCCAGGGTCATTGCCTGTGTGGAGGTAACATGTTCTCCCCATGTCTCCGCATAGAAGTTTTCTCTGGGGACTCTGGTTTCCTCCTACATCCCCCAAACTGTGCTAGGTTCAGTGACGTGTTTACACGGTCCCAGTCTAAGTTAGGGTGTGTGTGTGTGAGTTGCCCCATGATGGAATGGCATCGCAGTCATGGATGTTTCCTGCCTCCTGAGCTGCCAACATAGGCTGTGGACACCCTCAGTCCTGAACCGGAATAAGTGGGCTGAAAAATAAATGAATGAATACAAATTATTGTGGAGTAAATATTGGTAAAGCACACAATAATCGCACAAACGCTCAGCAATAAAAAATGTGGGACAAAAGTACTTAGTGAGCTTCCCTATTCGTGATCGCTGTGTTTTTTTTTTTTAACTTTGTGATGGTGAAAAGTACTCCTTGTAGTTTTGGCTTTGCAAATGTTGATTCCTTGCTTTAACCCACCACTGCTACTGCTGTCACTCACTGATTCACCAAAAATTGGGTAAATAATTATTTTATTATTATTTTTAATTGTCTTTCTTAAATGTACAATAGAGCCTCCAAAGTGAACCACCTCCCTACACTGACCATCTCCTTAAGTTGACCTGATTTTCCTGTTTTTGAGACAGAGTCTTACTCTGTTGCCCTCAGTAGAGTGCTGTGGAGTCACAGCTCACACCAACCTCAAACTCTTGGGCTTACGTGATTCTCATGCCTCAGCCTCCCAAGTTGCCGGGACTATAAGTGCCCACCACAACGCCCAGTATTTTTTGTTACAGTGTCATTGTCGTTTAGCTGGCCTGGGCCGGTTTTGAACCTGCCTACCCTAATGTATGTGGCTAGTGCCATAACCAATGTGCTAAGGGCGCCGAGCCAGGTGACCTGATTTTCATAAACCTGGCGTGCACCACATGTATATATTAGTACAGTAGGCCTGGTTCCTTATGTTGACCACCTCTGTGCGTTGACCAGTTTGTTACAATCCCTTGGGTGGTCAATTTACAGAGGGGCTACTGTAGAAACAGCTCACATTTATTTCAGTGTTTAATATTAGAAGTTTTGTAGGTCTTTATTTAGAAGTCGATGATGGTTTGGGGACCAGAAACATGTCATAGGAACCTAATTCTTGTTTATCTCAATTAGCCTATGGTAAAACTGGTTTTGCTGTACACTTTTTTTCATTTAAAGTCACAGTGCCCAAGAACCTGTCCACAATAAGTGATGACTTTCTATATATAATCTCAGTGAACCTAATGGTGTAAGAACAAAACCGGCCAAATACAGTAACCTGCAGTTAGATTGCTTTATTTTTTCTTAAACTTTCATGCCATTTTTGCATTCTATTTCACAAGTATATTTGATAATACTACATTTAATATCTGATAAAATATGTGCATCCTACTTATTATATAATTTGAAATATAACAGATATTCAACATTAATATGCTTAAATTTTTTTTAGCAAACTTTTCATCAGTACCTCCTTAGGTTAAGTCAGAGGAATAATACACAAAGCTTTTCAGGCTCAGGCCAATGTCATATTTCATTATATGTTTGTCAAAACAACCATTTAAAAAGTTTTTAACTTAACAAATGCAATCAGTGTAACCTGGTTCTTTGTCCCCTCAATGAATCCCCAACAACAACAACAATAATAATAATAAAGGAATAAATAAGTAAATAAAATAAAAATAAACAAATTTTCCAAAAAAAAAATTTTTGTATTTAAACTACAAACATTTAGAGACACCGTATTAGTCAACTTGGGCAGCTGTAACAAAATATGCTAGGCTGGGTGGCAGAAACAACAGAAATTTATTTTCCTGCAGTTCTGGAGGCTGGAAGTCCAAGCTCAGTCTACCAGCATGGTGCATTTCTGGTGAGGTCTGCCCTTGGGTTGCAGATGGCTGCCTCCTCTGTGTGCTCAGATGGCCTTCCCCACATGCGTGCACGCATGAGAGATCTCTGTGTTCTCACTGCTCATAAACACGCTAATTCTTTTTTTTTTGTTTTTCAAGACTAGTCAAGTGCAATAGTGAACAGCGGGAAAAGAATAGAGCAAGGCAGTTCATTCTGTCACTGACTGGTAGCAATCAATTGAGAAAACTCACTTACTTTTTGGACCAGCCTAAAAACACCAACTCTATCAGATCAGCGTTCTACGGTTACGACCTCATTTAACCATATTACTGCCTTAGTGGTTCCAAATACATTTACTGGGATTAGAGCTTCAAAATATGATTTGAGGAGAAGGGCACAGACATTCAGTTTATAATAGAGAGATCTTCATTTGTCACATACCTCTCCTTTCTCACACAATATATGTAGTATGTTAGAAAGTTTCCGAGTAGGGATAATGAATGTGTTTGAAAATTAGAAAGAAATGTCTACTAGGGGAGCAGGACATACACATGCACACATAAGGATGGGGGAGAGAGAGAGGTTAACTAAAAATGGTACATGTTTGTTCATGAGCTAACATATCCCCCTCGCTCTCCCTTTTCAACAAATTGAAAACACTCATGGAAGCAGAGAATTTACAAAGAAGAAGGCTTGGAAGGCTCCTTAAGAGAAAATTGAGAGGATAAAGCCAATTTATTTAGTTTTTTTCCTTTTTTAAAAATTATTTCAGGTACAAAGAATAAGGTTATGCTGATTGTATTTGTTTGGTAAAGTCCCTCTTATAATTGTGTCTTGCTCACAAGAGGTATACCGTACACCGCAACCCCTATGCCCTTCTTTCCTCCATTCTCCCTGCTCCCCTCATTCCTCTGCCTGCCTCCCTGAATTTGAGTTTTTCTCTTATGAAGGTATTTATTAGATTATCTACTGGCTTCATATTAGGATTGAGTACATTGGATTCTTGCTTCTCCATTCTGGTGCTACTTTGCTAAGAAGAATGTGAATAAATCCAATTTAGGAAAAGAAAATTCAGCTAGGAATAATGTTCTAGCTCCTGACTGTCCATCACTTCTTAAGCCAGACCTATATGTCACTATGGAGCTAAAAAACATTAAGCTACCACAGAGCTGCTCCCAAACTTCCATCATTTCTCATTTAGCCTTTCACCTAGTGTAGTGTCCAGGAAACTTTCTGGATTATCAGTCATTGAACCAACCACACCTGAAAAGTCAGGAACTAAAAGAATGCCATCAAGACCCTCTTTCCCCTCCCTCTCACTTTCCCCAGATAAACACAGTTGAAAGAGGAAAGCCTTTCTCTAAACAAGAGACTTCTTTTGCCTTTTGTTATTTATTACTGTCTTAGCCTTGAGGCAAAGTGCTTTTCATTTCTAAAATGATAAAGAAATGTAATAAAAGATTTTAAAATTCAAAAGCAATTCAACTTTTAATTATAGGCTCACGATTTACAGTTGCATAAAGCTCTGAGTTAAGTTGCTTATTGTGAGCTTCACGGAAGTTACTGGTTTACTTGGTGAGAGTAATGGTTTTGATTCTGACTACCAATGTACAATTTTGCCTACCTGATATTTGATCTTTGCTGTATGCAAAGGGGAGAAAGATATACACATATACACACAGGGATGGAGAGAAAGAGAGGTTACCTAAAAATGGTAGATATTTGTCTATAATTTTTTTTTTGCATAAATGTGGGGGGAAATATTGTAGCATTGCAAAACTTCCAATTTTTCCTCAATTCATCTGGTAAAATCACAGTTAGGAAGAAAGATATGACAAGTTTTTCCCTGTTAGGTGTGAGGCAGAGTTGCCAAAATGTTAGGTATTTGGGGGACCAGGTATCAGGTCCCCGTGTTCTCTGGTTCTTGGTTCCCAGTAAGGAAGAAGGATTACTGGGACCAAGTTGATGAACAAATGACAGAGCAAGCAGGTGCAAGCAGGCAAAATGCCAAAGGTTATTAAAGCATAAAGCATAGTACTTTCCAGAGAAGGAACGATGGGTCAGCCCCTATGAGTGGAGGAGAGCCCATTTAACAGGATTTCTCCTGTTAAGCTGATTCCCTAATTTTATGTTAAGTGGAGGTTGGAATGTTGCAGGAAGACAAGGCCCAACGGAGATAAAGAGCACCCAAACACCACGTTTATAAGAGGAAGGGCTTTATTCACCAGCTGGGAGCTTACGGCATAGAAGAATTCAAAATGGCCGCACTCACCGACTGGCTTGGTCTTTCCCTTTTTATCGACAGTCAAAAAGTTCCACCCCACAGGTACCCTTCTCATTGGCCAGTTTGAATCAAGTGGGAGATGCTAGTTCAGCCCCTACAGAACTACAGGATTTCACAGAACTTGGAAATTTCCAAGTTCCAGGAAGTTAAGTTTACAAATTCCTAAGGGCTGAGTCACCATGGAGAGGACCCTGCAAGTGTATCCTTGTGCTCTTCTTGACAAAACCTGTTCTCCCAGACCTCACCCTTCTCAGGTATCCTCTCTCACCTAATGGCCATACGTTGACCATTCAGCCAAGATTCTTCCCAAAGGACTTTCAGATGGAATAGAAATGGAGCCTCCCAGGTTGAAACAAAACTTACAAATATCAAAAAACATAAGTTGACAATTGAAACAAAACTCAAAAACAACAACAAACTCAAGTTGACAAGTAGACAATGTCAGGAATTCCCAACACAAACAATCTCAAATTCCACGGCCTTAGCAAACAAATAGGAATTGTGTGAATTAGAAACAAATTTTCCTGTTCCAAAAGGGAATGCATCCCCCAGTTTCCCTACCAAATGGGAACTGTACCAGCAAGAACAGAATTCTTTTAATCCAAAAGAGAATGAATTCGCAGTTTCTCTAGTTCTGCTCAACATGATTTCCATCCCTATAGCAACTATAGATGCCCCACTCCAGGACTGGAAGGTCACAGCCGTCCCAAATGGGTAGAATCAAGGGTCAGTGTGCTCTCTGGGGAACTTACCAAGCAGACCAAAGTGTCATGACTTTTCCAAATCTGTATTTTTCCCTCAATGAAGTTGAAGTTCAGGTTGTAAGAAGTTGCATCTAATTTGGGGAAGGGGAGAAGGGAGTTCCCTGGAGCTAAACAGGCTCAGCAGCTGCTGGCTCAGGTCCTTACTTTCTCACCTATGAAACACAGTGCTCCCACTGGGTGAGGACCCCTGGTGAGACTTGGAGCTGCTCCCCACCTCCTCAGCAATCACAGGCTGTCATTCCACTGAGAAGCTGAAGACCCACCAGGGAGGTCAAATCTATTACCAAAAGTTAGGTACTTGCCTCTAAGGCAAAAAAAAAAAAAAAAAAAAAAAAAAAATAGTAAGGATAAACATAGGAAAAGAAAAAAGAAGTGTGTTAATTTACTGGCAAATGAGAAGGATTGCAGATGCTCATCTTAAAGAACCATCATTCCCCCATTTAAGCAGAAATCTAGGGCTTTTAAAGGGGCTATTGCCGTTTAACTAGAGCATCTTTGGTGAAGATAATGTCATGATCTCTCTCTGGATAATTCTGTTGAGCCATCTCCTGTGGTTTAAGATAATAACAAAGGAAGGACACCTCTCTGCCCCTTGATTACTGGCCTCAGGCAGGAATGCAGGTCTTAACTTTTCAGAAGAGGTGAGGGGTTATAAAGAGATAACTCATAAAACATTTTGTCTTTTTCCAGACTCTTACTTCTGTTACAGATATATCTGAAAATATGCCATTACAGCCAAAGACTTACCACGTAAGTAACCAGTGTCTCTCAACTTTGTCCTGTTACACAAAATAGATTCTTATTGAGCTAATGCAAATAACTAGGTTACCATAAAATAGGATAAATTGTGAATATGCTCCAAATTTTAGAGAAATCAGGCAAAGAGAAGGGCAATTCTTTCAACTTTGCTCACAAAGGTATTTTACACAATTGTTATAAGCTATACGTAATGCAAAAGAAAAATGTATTGACTCTGAAAAACAAAATGTAAAAAGAATCAGCAACATTTCAAACAAGAAGCTGTAAAGATATTTTCAGTCCTTTATCATTTCATTCTCAAGTAATTAATTCTTGTTTTTCTTGACTGAGTTTGCAATCTTTGTGAACACATCAGTTTAAAAGAGTTTGAAATGTTTTTACTTAGACCAATGATATGCTCTTCAAAATTATCAAAAGTCTGCATTCAGGGGTACTCATTAGGATCTTTTTCCATGAATTTTCTTGAAAAAAAAGCAAATTTTGGACTGTAGACTATTATAACTCATTTTTTGAGAAGAATCAAAATAGTAATTGTCTATGGATGGCAAACACTTAGAATAACCAGGGTTAAAGATGCAGTTGACAAGGAAATTTGATTATTTCTGTGGCATACAATAATTTAGCATAATTATGTCCAACATAATGTATGACAACTTAAGAATTTTGAGAATCTCATATAATTTTTGAACACATATGAGTAAGCTATCCATACAAATATAACTCAAAGAGTCTTAAACACCATTTCTTATTTGACAATGTTACCCAAATAATTTTATACACAAAATAAGCCTAATATTTCTCTCTTGGACTTCTGAGAGTTCCTTTCAGAAAAGATACAGTTTAGAATTTGAAATTTAATTTTGGGAAGTATGTCAAATATTAAATGTTTAAAACACTTGATCAAAACAGGATCACAAATTGCTGTAAAATAGTAGTCATTCATTTAGCTAAGGAAAAAAACCTTTACTCTTTGATAGAGAGGAGAATCAGTTTTTGATACAATCAAAACACCTAATAAAAACAGCCTATGATCAACAGAATTCTTTTCCTCCTATTTTTACAGTTTACTCAAAAGGCAAAAAATAAAATCTGTTATTAGCTTTTATTAATAATATATGAAAATCTTGTTCAAAATAGAAAATCAGGCCAGGCAAGTGTGGTGGCTCACACCTGATACTGGCACCTTGGGAGGCCAAGGCCAGAATATCCCTTGAGCTCAAGAGTTCAAGAACAACCTAAGCCAGATTTATTCTGGGCACATAAAGTTCTTTGCATTCATTGTCAATATTCTCACTAACATTCTTCACCTTGATCCCTCGGGTATGCACACTCTGTTGAGTTGCAACAGGAGGAACTACATGTAGCACTCAAAATATTTGGAAATGATAGAGATGAGAGAAAACATCCATGAAGAATGGGGTTTGGTCTAGCCAATCTTTAGTAAAATAGTCAACTAATTGTACCGTCAAATTCAGAGACAAGTTCAGTATTACACCAAAGAATGCCTTCATTACTTCTAATGAAACATCTATCTATGAGTGTCACGTTAATTATTTTGTTAGTGGGGTTATGTTCAGTATTACACCAAGGCTTTTGTTCCAATTTTGTGCTATGGGGGTAAGGAGAAGAATTTCCCTATCCCCTGAAAGTTCACTGGAAGATCAACTCTGGTTTAAGGCAGATTAACAAGAGAAAGAGATTTATTTACTATGTCCATGGGGAGAATCAGAGTGATCACCCACTATCTCGATGGAGTCAAGCAATTTTTATATCCTTCTTTTAGAGGGAAAAGGGAGATGAGATATATAGGTAATTCTGTTTACAGGCAATAAATTGTTGCTAGGGAGGATGAATGGGGGAAACAGATTGACTTGTAAATGATTCTCTTTGCAAATTGAATTAAACTTGAGAGACAGGTATATATTGAAAATGATTTGGGCCAGGTCTGATCGTATTCTTGATCTTCTTTCCTGCAATATACTGAGATAACAGGGACGTGAAGGGAAGTCAGTTGTTCTTTTGATGGGTCCATCTGCTTTATGCAAATAGAGGGAAAGTTCCTTCCAAGGCATATTGACCTCTAAGGGCCTTTAATTTGAAATACCCATGTTTTGTGATGTAAAATATGCTCCTGTGTGCAATGTGCACCCATGTTTTTGGCCCAAACTTTCAGGTAAAGGCCTCTTGAGGAAGT
This sequence comes from Perodicticus potto, assembly GCA_963574655.1. Taxonomy (NCBI): domain Eukaryota; kingdom Metazoa; phylum Chordata; class Mammalia; order Primates; family Lorisidae; genus Perodicticus; species Perodicticus potto. Next base: position 14,424 of record CAUYRH010072190.1, read on the forward strand.
GGCCAGCTCTCAGCTGAGATAGACACATCTGTGGAGAGCTAACCCTCCCCTAATAAACATGCAGATTGTACCATTCTCCTGCAGCTGCCTGCTCTGTGAAAGCTGTCCCTTCCCTTCTCCCAAGAGCCATTCCCTCCCTGCTACATCAGGGGTCAGGGCCAAGTTGGCCACATCTGTGGCCAATAGTGTGGGAGCTTCCGAGGCTGCTCTGCTTGGACAGCCAAGCAGGTCCCTGGGGCCTGTGAGGGGCTCCTGTCCCCTCCTTGTGGCTAGGCCTTGACCCTTGGTATTTGCCCCACATGGCTTTGGCCCACCTTGCCAGCCCCACCACTGCACCCTCCTCTGATTGTGGCACTTAGCTGAGGCTGTTCAGGACTATACCCACCAGATCCTGGATCCTCCCAGACTGGGACCCCATGTCCTTTTCAGGCTCAGGTGGGAGGGCACAGCTGTCCTAGGAGGCCTGTGGAGCTCCCCTGCTCCCTAGCCATTCTACCCATGTATAATGGGCATCCTTATTTTTCATCAAAAGTTTCGGCAAAAAAGTACATTATGCACAGCAAAATACAGTACACTTTTTTATCAAGGAGTCATGTTTTAGGATGAAATTTCCTGAGCTCTTTCATTCTCCCTGTTTGGAACTTTCCTAGGATGCTTACACTTTGAAACCTGAGCTGGTGGCTGTAGAGAGAAAGATCTGGTTAGTAGTCAAGTAAGGAAAAGGAGACAAGAATCTAGATTGGAATGAGAATAAATAATAGAAGAGAACAGATCTAAGTACATTTCCTCATACCTCCTTAAACCAGTCTCCTAACTTAGGAATAGGTGTTCATTAATGTAATGGAGAATCTTCTAAGAGGTGTGAGTCAGTCTCTACTTGTCCTGAGTGGTTTACATGGTAACAGAACCTCTTGTTAATAATTCCACAAGTTCTTCCCTGTCGAGCTATCAGGGCATCCGGGACATGGCAGTTTTGAAGTGCAACAGACTAGAGAGTTGATTGCTGTCTGAAGTTCTCTCAATGCTTGAGTACTGATACTGAGCCCTCATCTTACCACTATGGAGAGATTCAAAACTGCCTTTTCAATATCATGGGTTCCAAGTGCCAGGAAAAGAGCCTTAAGCACCAAAAAGAACATAGAATTGTGGTATGTAAGTGGGTTTTTACAATAATATTGTGTCTAGTATATTTGTGTGGGACCACTTTGTGAATGAAAAAAACCAAGTTTGTAGTTTGGCTAGCATTTGATGTGGAGTGCCTTGTAACAGAGTGTCAGATAGTCAAGTCCCTAGCACCCTGACCATCCACCTAGATGTATACTTTATCACCACAAAAGATGAAAAGACTAGTGTACTTTACAGAGAGGGTCAGGTTGGACCCTGTGACCTCACAGACTAGACTTTGCTGTGCCTCTTCTTCCTCACTGGTACTTCCGCTCTCAGGTTCCGTGTATTCCTGCAGTCTGTGGGAACAGAGCAGGTTGCAAAATAGTTGATGTAAAAGGACTTTGGTCCAGCCCCAGGACTTATAAGGCTTGATTTTGGTCAGTACAAACTTTCGTTCTGTGTATATGTCATCTTTAGAGTCTGACAACTTAACAAGGAGAGCAAGTAAGCGACTCCAAGTTGCAGAGGCCCGGTTTGGGAGCTGTTCACAGTCTGGAGATTTGGCAAATACTGACGGCACGAAGGATAGCCTCAGCCTCGTCTAAGAGGTGCAGGAATGCCATCTGTGGAATGAAACCATAACGTTTGATCACAATAGTGTCCGAATATGTCACCTGTAAAAGAAAAAACAAAACTTTCTTTCTAGTGACTTTACCTGAGCAAAAGATAGCTCTCAAGCTTCCATAGAGGTTTTTCTGTCCAGTTGACTCACCAATAGCAGAAGCCATGGGGTAATTTTCTGGGTTGTCAATGCCACGTTTTGTCATACATACATCTTCTGGATTTCTTTCATAAGGCACACACATTGGCAGAAATAAAAGTGAGTTCAGGTTCCTTTGCATGATCTAAATGTTGGCAGAACCAGAAATTAGATTGATTAGTTAATGTGCCCAGGGTTTGAAAGACACATATAAAGGGTTGCTGTGTCTGTATCTAACCTGCTAGAAAAATAATAAGGGTTAATAAGAGATCTTAATTGGAAAGAAAACCAGCTTCCAATGCACAGTACTCAAAGGAGAAGACTTAAAAGAAGTGTTTTAAAAGGGCTCTCCTTTGGGGGGATAAAAAGAAAAAAAACAAGAAAGAGGGGTTTTCAGAGGAAAAATGGGGTTCTTGATCCACAATCTTGGGAAAACGCTGTCTGCTTCATGAATACATCTTCTTCAAGGGCCTGGGAACTGTCCCTGGAACTTTCTGGTCACCTGTAGATATGGCCCTCCAGTTGTCTCAGGGTAGTTTGGCATGACTCACATAAATACAGGAAGATTTTTTCTGTTATTTTGATGATGTAGGTGGTTTACTGTGCTTCATAAGGGCCTTCCCAGCAAGGTGACAGCACAAAGAACACACATTTTTCTAAAAACTTTGATTTATACCAGATCTCTTAGTTACAAAGGATAGGAAATCCTATCAGTTAACAGAGGCCATGCTCCTTGCACATGTTGATGAAATGCTCCGAGCATGTTAGGTAACTTCTTCATGGAGCTAGTCATGGTATTAAATTGTTCACTTAGATCCCCATAGTGTTCACCAAACCAGGGAATGGAAGTTGCAGAGGTACCAGGAAGCATCGACTGACTGAACACTGTTTCAAAAGGGGTTAATCACTGTCTCTTATTTGGAGTATTTCAGATTAGCGTAAAGGCCAAAGGCAATGCTTCTTGCTATTTAAGTCCAATGTCCTGACAGACTTTTTGCAAAGTCCTTTTTATTTCAAGATTTTTACATTCCATTTTCCCTGAATGTTGGGAATGATGTGGGGTGTGAAATTTTAATAAGTACCCTAGAGCCTTTGCAGGCAAGTGGTTTATTTCTGCTGTAAAATGAGTCCCTTGCTTTGACTCAATCCATAAAGGAAAGTTAAAATGAGGAATAATCTCAGTTACTACTTTCTTTACCACTTTTTTAGTGTCGGCATGTCTAGTTGGATAGTACTTTGTTTTACCCACTAGACATGCAAATGACAACCAGGTAGTGGGAAAAGCCTCAAGCTGGAGGTAAATCTAGAAAATCAACTTGAAGTGACTCATATGGTGGACTGGGCCTTTGAGAAGCTTCCTGGAGCACATGAGCTTCTCCTCTGGAGATTTGGTGAGATTTACAAATAGTTCTGTGGGAAATAGTTTGGTCCAGGATTTTGTGGATCCCAGGGCACTCAGGGCAGTGCCAACCTTTTTTCTAGTTCCTCATCTCCTATTGCGTATATGTCCCATCTGGTAAGAGACAAGTGCAAGCCAAAAGTTAAAAGAAAAGGGGCCATAGGAAGTCTGTTTGGCCCAATATATAATCCATCTGCTAATTGTTTAGCACCATTTTTTATTTGCCTATTATTTTGGAATCATGGAACAGTAGTCTGATGATCAATAATATCAGACAGAGATAAGGACAGGGTAATAAATTCAGTGGAAAAAGGATCGGGAGGGTCATTTTTGTGGCTTGTATTTAGCAGCCCTGTCTGTTCTATCATGTTTTAGGAACACAGTATCCATTTCCTCATTTGGCCTGGGCAATAACAGCAGTCTTGGAAGGTAAAGAGTTTGCAGTAGGGCAGCAATTAGAGGCCCATTGGCAATAGAAGTGGCAGCAGAAGTTAAGAAACCATAGATTTCCAGATTGTGCCAATTGTGTGACAGACTCCAAAGGCATGTCTGGAGTCTGTGTAATTAGTGACAGCTTTTCCTTTAGCTAATGTGCAAGCTTTAGTAGGGCTATGGCCAAATTGACTCACGGCATTGTGGGGTCAGCTTGTGAGTGCCCTGAGATATTTTATGTTCTAAGTAAGTACTGTCATCTGTACCCACTGGAGTTTAGAACTAGAGACTTTATGGCCTCATTCAGCAGGAGTCTTTGAAAGAATGAAGGAGTCAAAGAGGGCGCCCTGTTTACAGAGCGAAAGATTGCCTGAAAAAGAGTAGATCACTGGGTAATGGCTACAGAGTCTAAATCAGCTTAGAGAATTTGAGAGAATATTGAAAAAGACACACAAGATCTGTAATATTTGGGTTCCTGTTAATTGTTTCTCTCTGAAGGTGAATGTAAAGAGAAATTGCGAATTAGGGTACAACAGAAGCAAAAAGAAAATTAAGCAGAGATCAACGACTGTATTATTAAAGTTATGTGAACTAAAAGGCATTTGACTTAGTTTCTATCTTCTTGATAAAATATTTCATGTAAGTCCTTATTTTCTTAAGCTAATTAATTAGAATTCTTTTATATCTTTTGGCAGTAAAATATTATATACACATGACACATATAGAAACATAAACATGTAGACATACAAACAGAAGCAGATCTAATAGCCTTTGTAAAGAATTTTTATTTACAAGCTCTTACATGTTATTTGCTTTTAATCAGACTATCAATCTTTTAATTACCTATTTGATTATTTTAAGTAATTATTAGGTAGGCAACAATTTTGACTGTGGTAAGATTTCGCCATTTTTGCAAGCATTTGCTGCTTCCAAGGCCTCAGACTTATACATGCATAGGTAGGCATCATAGAGGACTCAGTTATTCAGCAATTAAGCATCCTATTTTTACCTTAAATATTGGATTTGGCTCCCCAATTTTCATGACGAAGTTAGGCAATGATTTTTCTCATACTCAAGCACATAATAGAAAGGAACAAAGGGATAAGAACAAAGGAATTTCTGTGAATTCCTAAAAGTTATAGTTTAATGAGAGAGGATACCCGAGAAGGGTGAGGTCTAGGAGATCAGGTCTTCTCAAGGAGACCTCAAGGATACACCTGCAGGGTCCTTTCCACAGTGATTCAGCTCTTGGAAATTTGTAAACTTGCTTTCTGAAACTTGGAAATTTCCACATTTTGGTGAAATTCTGTAGTTCTGTAGGGGATGGAATAGCATCTCCCACTTGGTTCAAACTGGCCAATGAGAAGGGTACCTACAGGTTGGAACTTTTTGACTGTCAATAAAAAGGGAAAGACCAAGCCAGTCAGGGAGGGCAGACATTTAGAATTTTTCTATGCTGTAAGCATCCAGCCGTTAAATAAAGCCCTTCCTCTTATAAACATGGTATTTAGTGCTCTTTCTCTCCATTGGGCCTCGTCTTCTTGTAACAGTGCAACCCCCATAGTATTGCCATTTACTATTAGTTTCTGCCTGACCCACTCAGACATTTCAGGCCTATAAATATACCTAAGTCAATTAATTATTAGATTTGATGTGTACTCAGAACCCAGTTAGTATTAAAAGTTGATCAAAAAAAAAAAAAAACCCTCAGAGAGCTTAAAACACAAATCTGTGGCACTTTTGGAATATGAAGAGACCTGACCTGTGAGCCCCCATTGCAGTAAGGGGGCTATGCGCACAGCGGGTCCAGCAGGTTCGTCATGTGGACTCTCTGTGCTCCTGAGTCTCTGGTGTTGGTTCCCCAACAGAGTTTCTTTTATACTCAGTTTTATATACTCAGTTTTTCTTTTATACTCAGGTCAACTTCTGGTATGACCACTAATAAGTACTTAGTGTTTCCAGGTTCTGTCTGAAGTCATTCAAAATGTACCATTAAAAGACCCTGCTTTTTCAACTTTGGGTGTTCTTGCCTTATCAACTTCCTCCTACTAGAAAACTTGTGAAAATATATAGAACCTTAAGAGGCTCTGCCTTCAAAAGGCATGTGTTTAGCAAATGGCATTTATGAAACTCTCCTTAACACTCTTGAGTTAGAAGGTATTTTTAAGCCTCTTTAATTTTTGATATTAAAAGAAATAACTTTGAAGTTATGTGATTATTCCCTTACAGAGATTTCAGTTTTAAGGGGTAAATGTTAATTGCTAATCTTGGATTGAATTTTAACTAAGACTGCTGACCTTTACTCTATCAATATTAATATTGATAGAATCAATTTAACTTATTAAAAATGGAAAGAAGGTACAGGCATTGCAAATAAGAGTCATAGTCAATAGATTATGGATTTATAGGAAACAAGGGTAATCTGAGCCACAGCCCTTTTTACCCCTTAACAGATTTTGTAATGAACAGTCTTGCAGTTGTACTTTTAAGATAAAATATGTACAGAAAAGTATCTATTAAAAGAGATTTTAAAGATTTTATTATTGAGATCTTATAGAAAATAGGTTACATAGTGACTGTTAGAGCCTAGGAGGGAATGGTATAGTTAACTTGAACCAAAGGAGCTCATTGAAGTACTTGAAAAAGTATTTGAAGGTCATTTGCACATAAATGAAGAGTTTGCTTCTTCACTACTGCCTATTAAAGTTTTAAAACATGCAGCAGTAGAGGGATGGGAGTCTGCTTATGCCCTTGGACAGTTTGTTTCCAGTAGTCCATCTTAGTTCTCATGCGATGGTCATTAAATTCAGGTCAAGTAGAAGGATCTTCTGTATCTCTGTGATTACTGCCATGAGATTATCAGCTTGGAGAAAACGATAAATTGTCTGCGTTAAATATCTCAGCCAAGCACAAAACTAATCTTTCTCAAAATTTTAAAAAGCACTAATTGGCTCCTTCATATGTCTAGCTTTAGGAAGCACGATAATTCATGTAGATTCAATGTAATGGGTATTTGTTTTCACATCTACCATATACCTTAGCAAAGTGAAAGGGGGTTAGGGTGTACCCAGAGATGAGACAAGGAGAGAGGTTCAGGCCAAGTTTAATAAAAGGAGACAGAGACCTGCCTGGAAGAGTGAAGATGGTATCTGCACCAAGGGTTGTAGGAGGCCTCTTTTTATATAGGGCTGGGGTAGAAAGATTCCACAGCTTGCTGGAAAGTTCTGGTGATCTAGGGTTTTTCTGGTGGAACTCATGGGGCAGGGCTAGGTGGGCCTTTTGTTCTAGGAAGAGAGGAGGAGAGGGAGAGGAGGGGAAGAAGGGGTAAGGTTTATGTAAGGGCCACAATTGGCCCCCCACACAAAGTGCTTTAAATACTGTAGAATAAGTAGAAAATGTTGTTTAAGCATTTCTTAAATGCTTTAAGAAGCTTAATCTTCAAATAGAATTGAAATAAAATGAGTAAAAGTCTAGAAATAATTTTGTAAATATTCTTGAGATATAAAACAGTGATTTACATTATCTGCTTTAGGTAGGGCCAGCTTTAAACGACGACACATATTTACATAATAGCTTTCCTGTTATTCCTTCTGTTGTCCCAAGTAATTGCTTGTCTATAATAGTTGATGATCTTTTGATGAGTGCTTCCCTCTTTTATGTAAAATGCAGATCATATTGTCTCCTCCAATGCATAATTTGAAGTTGAGGGTAGTATTAATACCTGAGAGAAAAAAAGAAATGTACAAGACAGAAAGAGAAGAAATGTTTACTTCTGCTCTGAGTGATTTTTTAATTAAGGAAAAGGGGGGCTGTGGAGATGGAGATGAACTTGTGAAATTTAGACAATTGCCTAAAAAAAGTTTCAAGAATGAATAGTGGCCTCAATTACCCCTGACATTTTCCTTTTGTAGTTTGTGTTTGCCTCTCATGGATACCACGAAGCCAAAGGGGGGAGGATGAGAGTACTGTTTCTAATATCTGAAGCAATCCTGAACAAAAAGAACAAAGCTAGAGACAATATCTGACATCAAATTATACTACAAACCTATATAATAACTCAAACAGAGGAACTAACATAAAAACAGACACATAGATCAGTGGAGAATAGAGAACCTAGCAATAAAGCCATGTATTTACAGGTAACTTATTTCGCTATAGATGCAAAGAACATACACTGGGGAAAGAACAGCCTCTTTAGCAAATGATGCTGGGAAAACTAGATATCCATGTCTACAGGAGAATAAAACTAGAGTCCTATCTCTCATAATATGCAAAAATCAAATCAAAATAGGATAAAGAATTAAATGTCAGAGCTTAACCCATGAAACTTCTAGAAAAAAAATTTGAGAAACACTTTAAGGCATTGGTATATCAAAAGATTTCTTGAGTAAGATTTCAAAAACACAAGCAACCAAAGCAAAAATGAAAGAATGGGATCACACCACACTATGAAACTTTTGCAGAGCAAAGAAAACAATCTATAAACTCAAGATACAACCCACAAAATGAGAAAAATTATTTACAAACTATTTGATTGACAAGGACCAACACTCAGAATATATAAGGAACTCAAACAAGTCAATAGGAAAATAATAAATAATCCAATTTAAAAGCAGGCAAAAGATTAGAATAGACATTTCTCAAAAGAAGATATACAAATGGTCAACAGGCACATGAAAAAATGTTCACTATCACTTACATAAGAGAAATGTAGATCCAAACCATAATGAAATATCATCTCACACCAGTTAAAGTGGCTTTTTTAAAGAGACAAAACATAACACATGGTAGTAAGGATGTGTAGAAAGGGAAACCCTTGGGCAATGGTCTTGAAATAATATTAAGGATAGTGAACTTTATATGACATAATCCTAGTTTGAAACAGAATGTTTATACCTAGAAAAAAAGCCTGGATGGCCGGCTGCAGTGGCTCATGCCTGTAATCCTGGCACTCTGAGAGGCTGAGGCTGGAGGATTGTTTGAACCTAAGAGTTTAAGATTGAAGTGTGCTATGATTATACCACTGCACTCTAGCTGGCACAACAGAGTGAGATGCTGTCTCAAAAAAAAAAAAAAAAAAGAAAGAAAGAAAAGAAAAGAAAGGGGACCCTTAAACACTTTTGGTGGGAATTTAAATTAGTACAACTGCTATGGAAAATAGTATAGATATTTTTTAAACAACTGAAAACAGACCTCCCATATTATACAGTAATCCCACTGCTGGGTATATATCCATAAGAAGGGAAATCAGTATGTCAAAAAGATATGTGGCGTTCCATGTTTTTTGTAGCACTATTCACATTAGCCAAGATATGGAATCAACCCAAGTGTCCATCAACAGATGAATGGATAAAGAAAATGTGGTATAAATACACAATGGAATACTATTAAACCATTTAAAAAATAAAATCCTGTTTTTGCAATAACATGGGTAGAATGAGAGGCCATTATGTTGTAAGTCAGGCACAAAAAGGTAAGTATTGCAGGTTCTCATATAACAGAAGTTTCTGAAAAAGGGCAAAATGTTTTATGAGTTGTCTCTTTAAAACCTTCACCCTTCTGGGGAAATAAAGTCCTACATTTTGGCCTGAGGCTAGTAATCAGAAGGGCCAGCCGGTGTTCTTTGTTTTAAATCACAAGAGATATCCAAATGGAATTGCCTGGGCAAAGGGAAAGAGGTCATCTTCACTGGAGATAAGGCCAACCAGGACCACCAACTATAGTTAACAGCAATAGCCTAAAGCTAAAACTCCTTTTCAAAGCTCTATATTTCTGCTTATAGGGAGATTGGTGGTTCTTTAAGATGAAAGTCTGACATCTTTCTCATTTGCTCTCAAATTAATAAACTTATTTTTCCTTTTCTTCAAACCACTTATCCTTGTTCTTCATTTAGTCGTGGTGACAAGTACTGAACATTTGGTAACACAATTGTGTATGTGGGAATTAGAAAAAATTGATCTCATGGAAATAGAGTAGATGGTTATCAGAAGCTGGGAAGGACAGTGGGGTAAGGGAGAATAAAGAAGGGTTCTTTAATGGTTACATAAATAAAATTAAATAGCAATAAGATCTAGTGCTTGGTACCATAATAGGGTAACTATAATTAACACTAATTATATTTTGAAATAACTAGAGGAATGACTTTGGAATGTTCCCAAGACAAAATAAATGATAAATATTTGAGGTGATATCTAAGCCAGTTACCTTAATTTTGATCATTATACATTGTATGCATATATCAAAATATAACATGTACTTGATAGATATATACAACTACTACATACCCATAATTTTTTTAAGGTCCTGGTGTTTTCAAACCAAACTATGTCTTTAGCAGTTTACTTAGGGATATAGAAGCCACAGCTATATGGGTATAAACTGGTCTTGATACTCACTTGTTAGCGTCTGCTTAAATATGTGCTAAACAAAGTTAGAGTAATGGCAAATGTAAAGAAAAAATAGCACTGGATTATTTAAACAAACATGAAAGACTGTATTCAAGATTATTGTAATGGAGAAGAAAGACTAAACTCTGTTGAAACAAAAAGCAGTAAAATTTTTAACTACTAAGGTGAGCTAATGGAAAATGACAGATTTTAGTGGGGAGGTTGGTAAAAGTGATTTGACCATTATGTTTGCTAATTGTCTTAAGAAAGTTAGATCCTGACCTCCCAGAGAGACTGAGATAGAGATGCTATTTTTTTTTTTGAATGATTCCATTTCAAAGGGATGGCTCTCAGGTCTTTCAAAAAGACATTTCTGGGGCTGCAGAAGATTTACATCTGAAAGGAGCAGAGAAATGATTGCAATTTTTCTAAAGTAAATATTCTAAGAAAGAGGGAGGCTAGGGGTTTATACTCAGTAAGAAGTATGTCCAAAGTTCAGCAAAGCCAAGAAAAACATTAAGCTGTCCGAGGTACATAGACAAATGTGAACTACGCATACATTAAGATTTTTTTTAACGTTAAGTTTTTTTTTCTTCTTTCCTCTTTCTCTCCCTGCCTCCCTCCTTCTTTCCCCTGCCCCCCCTCCATAATCTGTCTCCTTTTCTCCCTCTTTCTCTTTCTTTCTTTTTAAATCTATGAAGCCAAATCTTAGGAAATCTAATACATTAATTTTTTAAAAGCCTATATGATATTTTTAGGATTTAGAAGGTTTTAGGCAAGGTCAGGGAAAATGAGGCCTGGAGAAGAAAGGGAGTTTGGGGAAGGAATTGGGTAGTGAGCCAGCCTAGGAGGTCTTCAGTACTGTGACAGGTTTCATGCCCACCACAGGACCCTTCACAGCTGTTGGTCACTAGCTGGGCAAAATATACCAGGGAGAGGAATTCCCTTAGGGGGTTGGGTGGACTGGTACAATAAAGGGCCAATCAACAGAGCCCAGACAGCTAGGTTTAAAGAAACCAATCAGGGTATGCCAGCTAGGTTTAAAGGATCCAATCATTGTTTACCAGCAAGACAGTCAGATAAGGCCCTTACTATCCAATTGCAGTGGCAACCTCTTTGGGTCTCCTTCCTCTGTATTGAACCTTTCCTAGCCTCAATAAACTATCACTTTTGCTTACCTGTGGTCCGTGAATTCATTCTTCCATTCCCAAGACCGAGAATCTGGTGAGAAGAAGAGAGACTCAGTATCAATATGATAATGGACATTTATACCAACAGCAAATTACCTGATTAATCATAGATTCACAATAATCAATTAGAGTGTAATAAAATGCATTCATTACAACACTAAATACAATCAAATTTATCATTCATGAGATATTTGAATGGTTTTGTGGGATACAAATAAAATTGCCATTACATTTTAAATTCCCTAAAACTAACTTCAGGTATTTTATAATATTGACGGTTTGGAATATAGTGTATAAGATAATTTTTTATTTTGGTAACATATAGTTTGTGAAAGCTAATGTTACAGAAATAGGTCTGTTTTCCTGAATGCTATATAGAAGATTTGACGTTTTCTTTGTTAGTATTAATATAAAAGACTAAAATATTTTTAAACTATAGAAATGTAACTGAGATTCCAAATAAGATTTACAATCAAAGCAATATTTCAATAAAATATATTCCAAGGTATCCATCAAATACTTTAATTCATTTTATTGTTTTACTTGCTCATTCAAATCCAGGTGCAAATTTAGAAAGAATATGACTTTTAAATTTAGAACAGTTTCCTCTGCTTCTACTGATCTTCACAGTTGGAAGATGTAAAAATCTACAATCAGCCAGGATCCAGATGGTTATTATACTCACTTTAGTTTCTGGGCTGACAAATACAAGCTGATTGAAAAATACTTTTCTATTGTTTCTTACAGGACCAGTACTTGGTTATTTATTATCTTTTAGTCAAGTTTTAGCCAGGAGGTATCCAGAAAGAGAAATGCTATGGTCAAAAGTGAGGTTAAGAATTTACTTGAAATGTCTGAGAAAAATAGAAAAATAATAAATTAACAGTTGCAGATTAAAAAAATCAAAAACAAAACATTAGGCGATCAAGGAAATATAGCTACAGGTATAAAAAGGCCCGATTTTCGTGGACCTTACTCACTTCTGTCATCTACTACTTGACCGAACTGGACCTGTCCACAGTCCTCTGGATATTGCCTAATTCCTTGTTAAACTGGGCAGTTCCTTAGGCTAATGATAAAAAGTGATGTAATACAGATGTCTTTAAAAAAAAAAAATGACATCAGGGAAAGCTCTGATACCTTTGCTTTCTAATTTTGTCTTTTAATTGAGTATTTTGGAAATGATATAATATATAAAAAGAACAAAAGCTTTAGAGATAAACTGCCTGAGTTTGAATTTTAGCACTGCTGCTTGCTACTTGTCAGTTAGTTAAGCTACCAAAATTAAAATCTGTACTGAACCTTGGAAGTGTGTGTTTTGAGCGTTTTGTGACTTACACTTGGGCAAGTGACCAGAGCAAGTTACTTAGCTTTAATTTCCTCACCTCTCAAATGACAATACAAGCACCTACAGGACAAGGTTTGCATGAAGATTAAATAAGGTAATAACTGTGTGATAAGATGCTAAATTGGAAATTTCAACTGAGGTACCAAGAGAGAAAGAGCTGGTAAAGTGCTTAATAAAATACAGCATTCTGTAAATATTTTAAAGAAGGCTAAATGATGAAACACTATTGGTATAAAAGAGTCACATCTTTGGATGTTAGGAGATTTACGAATAGAATATCTTTGAAGAGAATAGCTGCTATCACTTATCTACCCTTTACCACCATTTCAAAGTGTAAGAGTATGGGTATCTCCATATTTCCCTCAGGTCAATGAAGGCTTCAGTGACATTGCTCAGAGAGCTTGATAAATACCCTCTCACTTGAGTAAGTATCTTATTGATACCCTGGAAATTTGGTGAATTTTGGTGGCATAATAAAGTAAAATTGAGCTCCTTGGCTTTGCTCCTCATTCTTGCACAGGTGTTATTATTATTTTATTTAATTAATTAATTCATTTATTTTTGAGACAGAGTCTCACTTTGTCTCCCTGGGTAGAGTGCCACGCGGTCATAGTTCACAATCACTGGGCTCCAGTGATTCTCTTGCCTCAGCCTCCCTAGTAGCTGGGACTACAGGCGCCCTCCTCGACACCTGAATATTTTTTAGAGACAAGGTCTCACTCTGGCTCATGCTGGTCCCAGGCAATCCACCTGCCTCGGCCTCCCAAGTGCTAGGATCATAGGTGTGAACGACCATGCCTGACTTTTAAAAAAATTATTAATTAATTTTTTAGTCTTGCATTTCTAAAACTTGTTCTAGAAGCAAATGAATGAATTTTTTTTTGCAGACCAGATATAGACTAAATGCATATTGCAGGAGGTATCCAAGGGGGTTGTTTGGAGGACCATTAAGCCTTAATATAAACAAAGCTGAATATGGACTATAGGATTTCTAGGAACTGAAGAGAGAGGAGTGAGCTTATAGAGTCCATTCTCAAGGAAACCAGGGGACTTTGAGCAAGTCACCATTAGCAGCTCTATGGGAGAAGGGCCAATGGTGGGACTCTGCCAGGCACAGAGAGCAGGGCATCATTTTATAAGACTTCTGGTCATGTAAGAACATTCATGCCCTCTTATCTTTCTGCACCACCTGCCTTCCATATCAAGTTGGGAAATTTGAATATTAAATGGAGAAGCATTTTTTAATGTACTAAACTGAGAATGTGTTTATAATGTAAAGAGATGGTAAGACTTTCTACCGCTAGTGATAGAAAACTCATAAAGTCTACCCAAATTTTCTTCCAGAGAAAAGCAATAAATTCTCCTACTGAGTACATTTCATGGAGGGAAGAAATAAACACTAAAGTTGAATTCTCATTAAATCCCTGGATTCCCAGGATTCAAGATTGTTTAATAGATATCTTACAAATTTGAAGTAGTTAGAATTATGACTGGCATATAAGAAACATTTGATAGATATGCAAGCTCTTTTTGTTAGGTTATTTTGTTTTGTTTTGCTTTTATGTTTTAATGATTTTGGTACTGACTTCTACCTGAACCTCTAAGGTTAACCATGCCTGGGAATTTCTTTCAACTTCTGCATGAAAGGCAAAAAAAGTTCCCTTGATAATTCTGAGAGGTGCATCCTTATAAAAGTTTTATGTTTGGTTTCCTGCCTGCTTTGCCAGGCTAATTACACCTGGAAATTCACAAAATTCTCAAGGCCTTTATGGGTCTTGTATATGCTGGCTCTTGATTATCTAAAAGTTTTGAAATCTCATTTTGCTTAATTCTTTTATGTCACTGTGGTTTCTCTCTGCCAGACTCCTTTCTGATTCATGGTTGACTTTATTATTGAGTTTTTATGTATTTCTGGACTTATTACTGATGTATCTTTATTTTTTGTCAACTCTTACATGTGTCGGGCATCCGGCCTGTGGACTAGATCACACTCCAGTGGATACTCTGCGTCCTAGATGCTCCCAGTTGTAGTCATTCTGAGTAACAAGTTTAACTGTACAGTTGTGTGGAATTGCTCCTACTTTCAAAATTCTTTTTGAAATTTTTTTTTTACTTAATAAAATAACATCTTTTGAGACCCTTTAAAAATTATAGGAACCCAATTCTAGCACAGGTGAATATACTATTGAAATTGCAAAGGGGTTTGGGCCTACGTCCAGTTATTTATTTCATTAAGATCCAATTATTATCAATATATCTACTATATATCTACATATATAATTATACACACACACACACACATTTATTTGCTGTTTACACTAAGTTTTAAATTCCAGGTGGAAAACTATTTCTTTGAAAAACTCATTCTTCTGTATCATAGTTAGGGGAGAACCATGAACCACTTCACCTTGAACAGTCTGAAATCTGCTATAACTTATTGTGAGATTTTTCATTGCTATCCCATTAAATGATGTCTTTTCAAAAAAAGAAAAAAAAAGATCCAATTATTGAGACAATGAGGATTGCATAAGAAGAAAATAATTTTTAATATGAAAAACATCTTTTTGGAAGAATAGGGGAAGCTGCCTCAGACCTGCCTCTCTGACTAATGTAGATTGCGGGCTTTTACAGGAGGGCCCATGTTCCTTGGGCTTGGGTGTGGTGTGCCTTGCCAGCGTCTAGGTGATCGCAGCAGGTTGTGAGGAATGGTGAATCTTGATGTCAGGGAAGTCTGCCCAGGTTGCCTTCTGGATCTCATTCCCTTGGTCTTGCAGAAAGTCCACCATCTCTGAGAAACAATTTAAAAGTTCAAGGAGTTAATTAAAGGAAAGAATTATAAAAAATATATAGGAGTCATTGAAATTTGTTCATAGAACTGGTTGCAGATATGGAGCATGACTGCACGCCCTTCTGCACGTGGAGAGCTGTATTGTACTGTACAGTGGTTGTCTTAGTTCATTCAGCACTGTTATAACAAAATACCGAAGGCTGGTTAGTTTATAAGGAAAAAATGTTTATTTGGCTTATAATACTATTTGCTAAAACTTCCAAGAGCATTGCTTGGCTTTTGGTGAAGGAAGCATGCTGCTTCCCAACGTGGTGCAGAAGTGGCCCAGTGAGCGGGCTTATGCAAAGAGATATGGGAGATATGCCGGACAGGCTTGATTCAATATCAATGAAACGAATCCATTCCCAGGAGAATAAGGGCTCACTCTTGCTAGAAAAAAATCTATTCACAAGGGTGAAGCCCTGATGATCAAAGCACCTTCCACTGCCATGCTGGAAATCACTGCAGCATCAGTTTCAGAAAGGACACACTCAAACCATAGCAGTGGCTACACTTATCTTTCCTCATATGTACCCTGCAAAACTGGAAGTAGAAAAACATTCCTTCTATTAATAGTAGAAATTCAGCTATAATTTACTTTTTTTTCCATCTTGGAGAATTCAGTATGCCAGGGGAGGAAGAAGGGTGCAAGAATGGGAAGCATAAAGCATATAAATTGCAGTCTTGTTTTTCAGCGGAAACACAGAGTGTAATAAAACTCTTTATCTTGCATCAGAAAGAAGAGAAGATAGATCTTCTTTCCCCTTGTGTGAATTGCTTATAGTGATTGCACTTAAAACAGAGTTTAGAGCACACTAACAATCAAAGTGTACATGTCTCTTGCTTCAAAGGAGATGTTTTAATAAAAAGAAATGCGGAAGACAAGAATATGATACAGGAAATGTAATTATTGCTGATTTGAGCCTTACATATTTACATTGTGACTTGGTAGTGATTCTCCTTGGGTCAGTTATTTTCTGAGCCTGTTTCGTGCTGACAGGAGTACAGCTGACCAACTACTTGTGGATCATCAAATATTTACACGTTATTGAATTGATATAACGCCTCTCCTCTTAAGAGTTTACTGTGCTCCTCATAAAACTTTTAAACTGTACAACTAACTTTTAGATAGGTATGGAAACAGTAAAGCACAATTTAAAGCCTGGAGGAAAAGAGATGGGTAATGGAAAAACAAGGCTGATACTTGATTATCTATAACCTTGACCCAGCTGTGATCTATAAGGTACAATAAAAAGGATGTTCAGGACAAATGCACACTCTAATTTCATGAACAGGACCACTGCCCAGAATTCTGTTTAAATGATTCAGAGAATGAGCTGGGGAGTTAGAAGGAAATCTATTCTTTACGGCCCCTCCCACACACACTTTTACTTTTCAAAGCAACATTTCAGGTGCCACTTCTCAATTGTTTCTTCAATAATCCCTCCCAAACAGCCAAAATTTGAAGTTAGTTCTAAGAAGGGATAAAGAAAGGGTTTCAAGGGGGATGAGAGGAAAGCCTGACCTGAGTAAGGAAATCTGGAGGGCCCATGGAAACTCAACTGATCACCACTCAGCAATTCTTGCCAAAAAGGGGGAAAGAATGTGAGTATGACGTAACCTAAGTAATCAATGACAATGGAAAAGAGCAAAGGTGTGTGCAGGTGCAGAGAGACTAAAGAAGGCATTACAAACAATTTCAAACAGAGTTAAAGAGAGTATTCAAACCTCCACACTCTTTTGCATCTGTCTTTTCTCTCCCTGCTCTCATATGAGAAAGACCTGCTTCCAACTCTCTTTGGAAGTGCTCTTAGCTTTCTCTTTGTTCTTAAATACAGTTTCCCTTTGTTATACTAAAGCCTGTGCAAAGTTACTTTTGCTTTCTGTTCATGCTGCCTGTGCTTCTCTGGCTTCACTTTCCATTTCTTCCCACTTTTGCTTTTGATTCATCTATGCCTCAGTTGAACTTTCTAGTTCTGCTGAGCAATCGAATGTCCAGCTTGAAATCTACCTTCTTTAGTCTCATCATAAAAATGGCACACTGAATATTGGGAATGTAGAAAAAACAAGTAGATACAGCTTTAAAAAAAATCATCAGTTTCTTATAAAGGATGCCAAAGGATATAGAGGAAAAGGTGTAAAGGTTGAAGCATGGGGTAGGAACACAAAGCTTCAAGGCTCTCACATGTGCACCAGCCTTCATGAACCACCACACATTCAGCTATCCTGGAAGCTCTCCAAACTCTGTCCTTTGAGGTTTTTAATGGAGGCTTCATTACATAGCAATATTTAATTAATCCATTGCCCATTGATAATCAACTTAAACTTCAGCTCCTCTCCAGAAATTGTGAGGAGGGGTTGAAAATCTTTCAGATGATCAGCTGCCATGCTGAAGCTACTCAGGTGCTGCCATCATCACCTGACTCATTAGCATACAAAAAGGCATCACTTTGGAGATTCTAAGGATTTTAGGAGTTGTATGCTAGGAAATTGGGTTAAAGACCAAATATGTATTTTATATTATTACAGTTCACTCCAAATTTTTGAACCCAGATTCTTTAAATCAAATGGACAAGCAACTCAAAAAATATTGCCACATTCCAAGAATCCCATTCAGTCATGTTAACAATTGGTGCAGTTAATCATTGTGTTATGTGAATATGTCTCTCAGGGTGAGATCACTCAGGTTTTCAAACCTTAATTGGTCTTGTTAGGTTCCAAAGGCAGGAATGGTCTTGGCAAACATGTAGCCTCACACTTTTCAGGCATCTGTTGTAATTGAGGTAAATGCTAATTCATTCTCTTTCTCTGAGGAAATTCCTGTCTTGAGGAATTAATGCAATTTTGGATTTTCCTCATTTTGTAACCCACTTCCTCATTTCTTCCCCTTCAGTTTCTATTCCTCTTCCACATTAATACCCAAACTGTTTCACCTTTGGAAAGGACTAGTTACTGAGCTGGCCTGGATGTGAACAGCAATTCTAGAGTAGCAAGTATCACCCCCGCTCACTCTTCCATTCAGATAGGGTAAGGTTAGGTAGGTCCAGAACTGGTGGGACATTTTTACCACCAGGTAATATAGCTGCACTCTTTGCTAACCCCAATTTTGTCATAGGGCGTGAAGGTACAACCCATGCATCAGACCCTTAGGAATTCAGACATAAGTTTCAAAACATACAGTTACATCATCTTGCTTAGGAATTAGCCCTATTTCCACAAGTAGTTGCAGACCTGGTCCTATAACCACTACATCAGGTAGGGAAGGTGATGAAAGGAAAAAGGAAAAAAAAAGTCATTAAATCAGCATACTCCTTTCTTATAAGAATTGCATAATAAAGCAGCATCTATTCCCAACCTTTCTTTACTAGATCAACCATAAAACAGACGAATATCTAGTGAGAACATTGCTTTAGTCCCACTGATATTGAGTATGAGCGCCTGCTCATGCCTTTATCTCTCCCATCTTGGACAACCAGATGATCTTAATTGTCCATTCCACTTCTTTATCACTATTACTCATAGGTGGATATCTCTTTGCCCATTGTTGGACATTATGGGCTAGGCAGTGTACCCCTTGGCCTGTGATAACCTCATGTGGAGAGATGGACATAAAGAAGATGTTACTTACTTCTGTGCCCCAGGGAATAGATGTAGTTCTCTCACTTCTAATTCTGCTAAATGGTGCTCATGAGTCTCATCTTTAGAGAATGGCAGCTGTCTAAGCCTGGGTTGGTTCAGCAGTAGCCAGGCTAAAGGAAGACGGCAGCTTCAAACACAATAGTGATAGTAACACAAGGAACAGGATAAAAGAATCATCTCAACATAGGGACTTCATTAAAATCTTTCCAGTTCCTAACACATGATAGATGCTTAATGAATATCTGTTGGATGAATGAAAACATTTATACATGTATAAATACTAAATCACTCTTTTTTGATTGTGCTTCTTCCATATGAAACTGAGTTCTACAGATGCTTTATGGCAAGTTTTTATTTTGTATAATTATCTGAACATTGTGAAAAAGAAAATCCAAGACCCCATCTTGCTCAGATATCTGCGCTCCTACTGAGCACAAGTTTCTTTAGCTGGTTGTATTGACTAAGTCAGCTTCACCTACTTTCCTAGCACATCCTTTCTTCAGTTGCATTTTATCAAGGTAGCTGTTGCACAAAATAAAGATTCTTCATCTTTAGTCTTAAGGATGTTAAATTAAGCTTCCAGCATTTTTAAGCCACTCAAATATATAATTTGGTCTTCAGAAGGAAAGGCTGGGTAGCTGTTGTCAATACTTCCATATACTATAATTGTTTAAATTTAGATTTTATTACATTTTGTTCCATTGCCTACAGGACAATGGTTCTACTAAGCCTGGCATTTAGCTTCCTTTCTCTGAATTCCTAGAAAACATCATGCTTGTTTTAAGGAGTTCGTTCTAAGATGAATGTTGTAAGTCACATTTTGTTGATGAATGCATGAATTTTATAGTAAGAAAAATGATTTTATTTATTTGTAATTTTATTAAATGTCATAGCTATTAATATTTATAGCTTTTTTGTTTGAGACAGAGTCTTACTTTGTTGCACTCAGAAGACTGCTATGGCGTCATAGCTCACAGCAACCTCAAACTTGTGGACTCAAGTGATTTTCTTGCCTCAGCCTCCCAGGTGGCTGGGACTTCAGGCGCCCACCACAATGCCTGGCTATTTTTAGAGACAAGATCCTGCTCTGGCTCAGGCTGGTCTAGAACCTGTGAGCTCAGGCAATCCACCCACCTCAGCCTCCCAGACTTCTAGGATTAAAGGCGTGAGCCACTGTACCTAGCCAATATTTGTAGCTATTAACATCTCACACCTATTAAAATCTCCTATCATATTTTGGGAAGAATGTCTGAAAAAATTGAAAGTACATGGTAGCTATTATTACCTTAGGAAGGATCTCCTGACTTTAAATTTTCAGGTGAATCAATGCCTCCTTCAAAGAGAAGGGAAAATGTAAGTGCTCAGAGGTAAACTTTGAGGGTAGGAGGAGTTGAATGGGTAAATGAAAGTGGAGAGGTCATTTCAGGAGATGTGTGCAATAACACAGAAGGCAGAATATACCTGACTTCCAGCAACAGAGCAATACAAGGTTTTGTAGTAAGATGTAGTTTAAATTATAAAAAAAAAGTCTTCGCAAGTTAATAGTGATTGAATGTTCTTAGGGAAAAAATTATCCGACTCTGTCAATTACACAAATGTTTCTTTTATATATTCCTACTAAATTGGTCCTAGAACAAAAAATTGTTTACCATATTTCTCCCACTATGCTGGGAGTAAAAACACCAAAGTGTGTAAAGTTTTATACACGTTGTTTGTAACTTTTTTTTCCATTAAAAATATATCCTGGTGAGATTTCCATGTAAACATTTATATATCTAATTACAAGAATTGAAATTTCAGGATCAAATTTGGAAGTTGTTAATTAATAAAATGCTCTCCAAAGAATTTTTCAATTATACACTCACAAGAAAACGTATGTGAAAATCCTTATTTCCATATGTCCCTATAAACACAGTGTTCCTTTGAACTTTCTGATTGTTATTGCTTTGTAGTCTTAACTTGTATTTTTGAATTATGAATAAAGTTGGCCATATGTTCATTTACTTAACAACCAGATTCATTTCTTCTTCTTTGAACCATCTCTTCATATATCTTGTCCATTTTCTATTGTTTACTTTTTTGTTATCCATGTTCTTTTTCTATTAAGGAAATTAGACCATGATTATGATACACATATAAGTTGCAAACTTTTTTGAAAGTTGGAGTTTTCTACTTATGGCCGCTTTTCCAAAATCATTTTTTAATTTTTATGTAACAGAAAATGTGGGATTTTTTTTACAGCTTTATTGAGACATAATTAACATCTTCTGTAATCAATTATTGGCTTCTTAAAAGTAGTATAAATGACATAAAATAAACCACACACACTGTATTTAAAGTGTATGCTTTGATAAGTTTTGAAATATGAGTATACCTGTAACATTTTCACTTCAGTGGTGAATATATTACCTACCCTTAAAACTTCTTTACATTCCTTTGTAATCCCTGGAAGTACGTTGGCAGCCTCCCACATATTCTGATATATTGTATTTTAATTTTCATTTAGTTAAAAATATCTTTTAATTTCATCTATGAAGAAAGTTAGACTTCTTGCTTTGTTTCCCTCCAGAAAACTGTTCATTCTTATACTATGTCTAGTTTTTCAGATGGAGGACAAGTCCAGTTCCTGTTACTCTATTGTGGGTAGAATCCTAAGTAATTAAATTTCACCATCTTTTCTTTTTTGGCAGTTGGTGTGGGGGTTCCTGAACACCCCAGTCTGGGATGGTGGTCAACAAGGGAGACAGAAAAGTCCAGAGACTTTACGCCAAACTTACAGCGTAAAGCCTGGAATCCTGAAAGGGCATGCACAGTTTCATGTGTCAGGTGCAGCCAGAAACAATGCAGCCCTGGGTCCTGCTTCTCAGGGGTCTTTCATGGGCTACAGCAACAGAGTAAACATGCAAGAATGCACAGCAGTCAAAGATAAAGGAAGGGAGCTCAAGGCCCCCAGGTTAGTTGGGTGAAGGGCAGCAGTTGGGTAAACAGGAAAACAGGGTAATGGAACATCTGAAATGGCCAGATAACATATACAGGGGGAAGAGAAAGGGTGGAAACAAGTTTCGTCCCTTTGAGCTATCTTAACTTCCCTAATTTCAACTACTGATCAAGAATCTAAAGGTCTTAGCCCGCCTGCTCTGCTGAATCCTCATGCAGGGGCAGTCATACAGCCATTCCCCTGACTGGACATCTTACCCTGAGTTGGAAGATCTGTAAGGAACTCAGCCTGCCTGCCTCCCACAAGCTGGTATTTGTGTTCCATTTAGAAATGTCTCCAACACTTAGATTTTTTTTTTAACCATCAAGTTTTTTTCCTGATACTTTTTCTAGTGCATTTTCTGGAATTCATTGTAGTGTAAAATATGAACTATAAAGCAGAATTTTTACCATTATTCACCCCACACAAGCACTAGTAGCTCTCTAATTGTCCCAACATCATTTATTGAAAAATTTAGATATTTGTCACATACTCTACTATGCACTTGAATGTATTTTTTGGCTCTCTATTCTTCATCTGTTATCTACTCATGAGTCAGTTCCTTATTGTCTTAATTATAACCATGTAAAATATAGAAGTATTGGATAAAATTGATCTTTCTTCATTATCCCTGCCTTTTCAGAATTGCTTTATTTTAACTTGGTTATTTGTTTTTCTATGTAGTATCTAGAAACAACTTATCTATTACAAAACAAATCTTGTTAGGATTATATTAGAATCATAGATTATCTTTGAAATACTTGGTATTTGTAAGACTTTTAGTCATTCTATCCAAATCATAATAAACCTTTTCTTTTGATCATGTATTCCTTTACATTCTTTGCTAGTATTTCATGCTCAGTGGTTAGGGTGCCAGCTGTGTGCACTGGGGCAGGTAAGTTCGAACCCAGTCTGGGCCTGCTAAACAAACAAACAAACAATAGCTAGGCACTGTGGCAGGCACCAGTAGTCCCAGCTACTGGGGAGGCTGAGGCAAGAGAATCACTTGAGTGCAAGAATTTGAAGTGGCTGTAAGCTATGACACCCTCTACAGAGGGTGGCAAAGTGCGACTCTGTCTCAATAACAAAAAAAGTATTTCTAATTTCCTTTATTTAAATTTCATATATCTTTTTCTTAAGATTATTCCTAGATGTTTATAGTTGCATTACTTTTTTAAATATAAAATTTTTCTTCCATTAATTTTTCTAACCAGTTTTTATTTAAAGTAGTGATTCAGTTTATTACTAAGGCTAACAATGGTTGATGCATCCAGCATCAACTACCCCGTCCAAAACACCTTCTTCTTCCTTGCCTGCCTATACTATAAAGATTGCACAAAGTAAGCACTTGACTTCCCAGCCTCAACTGATGAAATAAATATGAGTCTTGTGAGCAGGAGGGAAAGACCTGGAGAATGTTGGAAACTTTGGCAATGCTATGATAGAGTCACTGATTCAGTGCCAGCAAACCACACCCTTTCCCCAACCTCAGACTTTATTACAAAGCAAAGAAAATAGTTAAGGAGACTTGGAAAGATTATATATGTTTGATGCAAGCATGTTTTGAAAAATCATATATTTAAGACTTCTTTTCCAAAAGTATGACCTTGTAAGCAAATATTCCAGGCAGAATAATGCAGCCAAAATCTGAATTATACTAATAACTGAAATGCTCTTAAGCTATATACGTTTTTCATAGAATTAAGAACAGAGTATCAAGAGTGGCGCCTGTGGCTTAAAGGAGTGGGGTGATGTGCCAGAGGTGGCAGGTTCAAACCCTGCCCCGGCCAAAAACCACAAAAGAAAAAAAAAAAAGAACAGAGTATTGAAATAATATTTTTATAGTAAAGTATCTATTATTAACATTTTAGAGTCATTGTTCTGGGGCAGCTAGGATACTACATTCTTTTTGTTTTTATTACTCCAATATTTTCAACATGGGAGTTGTAAAAACTTAAGTCAGGCAGTAATAGTATTTCTCCCAGAATTTCTGATTGAATGATGATTTTACGAAAACAAAATTAGCAGACACTTGAGAACTACTCATAAAAAAATATTTTTTTTACTAATAAAACTTCAGTCTTACTATTTTACTGAACAAATATATCTATAACTTTGACCTTTGAATTATAAAGCTTAAATCATGAGAGGGGAAGAAACGAGGCTCTTGGACAAAAGGTGGACTTTTAGGTGTGTTCAGCTGGGTGCGAGCAGTGAGCACAGGAGACGGTGGGCATGGATAGTGGGGGGATCAGAATACAGGAGGAGAGTTTATCTTTAAAACTTATTAATGGGTTTTTACATCAACGGTTTGTCAAGCATCTGTGATACTAGTTGATTTTCACTTAGGAATTTAGAGTGATCTTTCCAAGAAAAACAGTACAGTAGTCAAAAGCAAGCATGTGAGAAATTTTAGTGACAATTCCATGTCGTGATTGCTTTTGGAATGGAATGACAGCGTGACTATAAAGTCTTGCACTTTTCTAGAACGGATGTTGGAAGTCCCTGGTTATTAGGTCAGCTGCTTGTATCTCCACAGCAGTAAAGCTATCAGTTGGGCTACAGCCTTCCTGGTGTCATTGCCCTGGTGTCCTACAGTTCATCTTTTAAAGTGCTTTTTTATCTGCCAGTAAAAATTTGCCTTATAAAAACCAAATTGGTTTCGTCACATAAGAAGCGTGGCCGCTCCATTGCATTCATGTCCTAGTCGTTGTGATAAGATATTTTTAATGTGATAAAATTATCTTTGCACAGATTTGTTGGTCATAAAGCGATTATACTCAGATGCTTGGACGGCAAAGCTATCCTTGCCCATTAAATAAAGGAGATTCCAATTTATTGAGGGCCGTGAGAAGAGGATTTCCTTTTTCTCTCTTCCGTGTTCTCCTTAACATTTAGCTAGTACTTTTCCATTTGCTTCTTAACTCTTTTTACCTTCCACGTGATTTGCATGTTACGTTACTGGTAATTTCCTCTCTCAGCCCAGGAGGAAGGTCGCTAACAATTTTATCCTTATTTAAACAAGCACAGAGTCTGACAGCTTGTCACAAAATAGTTTTTTTCAGCCCGTAGAGCAGGAGGAGAAGGAGGTGAGCCCCAGAGCTAAATTTAAATGTGGAATAAGGATGAGCGTGGGAGTGAGTCTGGAAGAGAGAGAGCTCAGTTCCCCAGTAGTAAGAACTGCTTTAACATCGACGGGAACACAACCTTCGGCTCTTTCATCTTCATCTAATGAAGAATAAACTGTTCAGACTTCCTTGCTCAGAAATGTTGGTATCTTCTTCTTACACAAATTGTTAGTACCAGCTTAAGACTCTTAGTGCGCCTGTGTGGTTAAAGTATAAACACTGCGGAACCAAAGAGAACTTTTTAAAGGCTGCCAGAGGCCTGAAGCACAAGCCTTAGCCTCAGACCCAGAGAGTGACTCACGCTTCCCAAGTCTTCTGTTGCTCAGCACAGACTCTGCTTCAGCCAAGGTGTTCAGGACAAGTAGTGAAGGTATAAAACTTGTGAAACAATGTATGAAATAAAATAGTAAAAGGGAAAGAAAAATAAAAAGCAACAGTAGGAGTAGAAGAGAAATTGACAAAAATACAATTGATTTCAAAAATATGAAAACATCACTCTCTTTTTATGACAGCTCAACTAAATCAAAATGGGCATATTGAAATGCAGAATCTGAATAATATTAAGAAACCTGATGAAAGAGATACACAGAAACTTTTAAACTCAAGAACCTAAATGAACATACATTATTTTCATATGCCTGTGGAATCTTATTCCTTAGAGCCCAAAAGAAATATTAGAAATTATAGCAAACTAGTGGCACCAGTGGCTCAGTGAGTAGGGCACTATCCCCATATACCGAGGGTGGTGGGTTCAAACCTGGCCCCAGAGAAACTGCAAGAAAAAACATAGCCAGGCATTGTGGCGGGCACCCGTAGTCCCAGCTGCTCTGGAGGCCGAGGCAAGAGAATCACCTAAGCCCAGGAGCTGGAGGTTGCCGTGAGCCGTGACATGACGGCACTGAAAAAAAATAATAATAATTACAACAAACCATTCTCTAATTCTAAATCTAGACATGAATAAGAAGGGTGTAAAGGAGAAAGTCCCCAAACACAGATTGTTTTTTAAGAGGAATCAATTTTTAAGAAAAATATAATCAATTCTATAATTTTACAATTATTTAAGTAAAAAAGTGAAACAATTATTGAATTAGCATTAAATCTGTGATCTTAAAATCTTTCACATTAAAAGAGAAAGTAAAAATAAAAATGGAAAATAAATGAGGTAGGCATTCAGCTTAGATAATTATCTGAAAGTAGCAGGCCGAACCTAAGAACAAAATAGAAGAAAATAAGAAGAATGAAAGCAAAAAAAAAAGCAGTAATTTAGAATGGATAATCTTCCTAGACTGATAAATAAAAGAAGCTTTTTTTTCTTTTTTTTTAGAAAATAATATGTGAAGAAAAACCTATGAGGCTAATACAATGATGTATAAATAAGATAGAAGTGGTAAAAATAAGATTACATATTTCTGCGAAACTATAAATGATCTACGTTTACTCAGAATAAAGTATAATGCCTGAGTAGACCATTAAGCAGGTAATTAAGTAAAATAGCATTCAAAGGACCACTAATACAATCATTCACAGAAGAGGTGGTTTTAGTAGGCAAATTTCATTAAAAGCTAAAGAACAAAATTCCTATGTCATACAAAACGTTCCAGAACTTATTATAAAAGGTGGCAAAACAACTTCTGTTTTATGCTTTTTATAAAGCTAGCATCACATTCATAATCCGAAAAAGATAAATTCTTCACATTCCTTACGGTAATTATAATGTAAGTGATTTCGACTGGTCTTTTTAGAAGCACAAAGATAAATTGAAAGCTTGAAGATGTATGTAGTTGCATATTTGTGATCATCTGTTCTTGGTCATGTTTCTCTCTAGACCTCAGTTTACATGTTAATTTATCATTCGTTTAATGCATTCTTTATATATAACTATAATTTGTGTGTGTGTTGCTTAAGTTTTTTAAAATCCTTTCAGAGTGAAGATTGGATGAAATTACTTTCTTTAAAACATCTTTTCACTTAAAAGAAATTCCAAGCCCACAGAGGCCTAGTCATGTTTGCAGTCTTTCTCACTCTTACATGAAAAAAGGTGGCATGCATCAAGAATCAGAAATTTCCCATCATTCCACAAAATCCCATCAGGCCATTTTTGAACAAACCTTCATCTCTGAGAAGTAACTTCATCTGATCTGATGTTATCCCTATTGGTTGGTTTTACTTATTCTGGTATTTTATTGTACCAAACAGTATGCACTTTTTTGTGTCTAGCTTCTTTGACTCAGCAAAATATTTTTCAGTTTCATTGACCTTGTTGCACATGTAAGGTGTAAAGGAGCTCAGGAAATTTCACCCCCAAATACGACTTCTTGGTATAAAGAATATTTTCAATTAAAGACTCCTAACATCGCCATACATAGGGAAACAGGAACTATAGCTCAATGCAAAATATTCATTACAAAATATTTACAAAATGTTCTCTATGTGTTGGCTGCCTCTTTGTAAAATTTTGTAAAGAACATTTTGTATGTCAAAGTACACTGAGCTACGATTTCCCATTTTCCCTATGTATGGTGACTTCAGGGGAGCCTTTTGGGACAACCTGCACATTGTTTAGGCTATTTTAGTTTATTTGTCTTTCTTTTTTTTTTTTTTTTTTTTTGTAGAGACAGAGTCTCACTTTATGGCTCTCGGTAGAGTGCCGTGGCATCACACAGCTCACAGCAACCTCCAAGTCCTGGGCTTACGCGATTCTCTTGCCTCAGCCTCCCAAGTAGCTGGGACTACAGGCACTCGCCACAATGCCTGGCTATTTTTTTTTTTTTTTGTTGTTGTTGTTGTTGTTGCAGTTTGGCCGGGGCCAGGTTTGAACCCGCCACCCTCGGTATATGGGGCCGGTGCCTTACTGACTGAGCCACAGGTGTTGCCCTCTTTGTCTTTCAGAGTAAATTTTACAACTAGCTTTTAAATTTTGCGAAATAATTCTGGCTAATACTTTGAGTGAGATTTACAGAATATATTGATAAATTTGTGGTGAATTAATAACAATACTGAGGCTTCTAAATTAAACAGACTGTAGCTTTCGTTAATTTAAGTACTCTTTTTTATAGTTTTTAATGTAGATGTCTTTTATATATTTTTGTCAAATTTATGCATGAGTCTAAATGTTTTGAATACTACTGTAGATGATATTTTTGATTTTTGTCTTCAAATTATTCATAACAATTTGATATTTATATGGTAATCTTTTGTGATATTGCTAAATTTACTTACTTGTTTTAGTACTTTTTTGGGTAAATTCTTTAAAATTTTCTAAATAGCAATATCGTGTTATCTGCATGATAAAGACAGTCTTATTACTTCATTTTCAATCTGCATGTCTGTCCTTAACTTTTCTTGCACTATTGCACTAGCACCAGCTCTCACATATTGTTGAATAGAAGTGATGAAAGTAGATAACCTTGTCTTGTTCCTTTTCTAATGGAAAAAACATTCAATATTTCACTACTAAGTACTATATTTGCTTATATATTCTTTTTATAATTAATTTAATATTGATTTTTCAGGGATGCCCATTATAGCTTGAGAATATTTTCTTCTATTTCTAGTTTGTGGAGTTTTTTGCTTTGTTTTGTTTTATTGAGACAGAGTCTTACTCTTGTTGCCCAGCCTAGAATGCTGTGGCATTAACCTGGTTCACAGCAACCTCAAACTCATGGGTGCAAGTGATCCTCCTGCCTCAGCCTCCCAAGTAACTGGGATGAGATTACAGGTGCCCCATGATGCCCAGTTAATATTTCTATTTTTAGTAGAGATTTAACTCTTTCTCAGGCTGGTCTTGGGCTCCGGCAATCCTCTCACCTTGGTCTCCCAGAGTGCTAGGATTATAGGTTTAGGCCATTGCCCTGGCCCATTTGAGAGAATTTTTAACACAAATGGGTAGTTATTAAAAGTTTCTATAGCTATTATTATATAGCCTTTCTTCTTCAATCTGCTAAAGTGTTGAATTCTATTGCCTCACGTGTTAAATTACCTTGCATTTGTGAGATAAAACCCACTTATTTAGTACAAGGTTTATCCTTTTTCTGCATATTGATGAATTTAATTTGCTAATATTTTGCTAAGAATTTTTTCATCTATAATT
Organism: Perodicticus potto; assembly: GCA_963574655.1. Lineage (NCBI taxonomy): Eukaryota > Metazoa > Chordata > Mammalia > Primates > Lorisidae > Perodicticus > Perodicticus potto. Next base: position 43,707 of record CAUYRH010072190.1, read on the forward strand.
TCAGGGATATTTAGAAGTTGACTTGATAAACACGCTAACAAAAGACATTCCAGATCATTAGAATAAAAATATGCTATTGATGTGAGTGTGTATTTTTTTTTTTTTTGAGACAGAGCTTCAAGCTGTCACCCTTGATAGAGTGCCGTGGCGTCACAGCTCATAGCAACCTCCAATTCCTGGGCTCAAGCGAGTCTCTTGCCTCCACCTCCCAAGTCGCTGGGACTACAGGTGCCCGCCACAACGCCCGGCCACTTTTTGGTTGCAGCCACCATTGTTGTTTGGCAGGCTTGGGCTGGATTCGAACCCGCCAGCTCAGGTGTACGTGGCTGGCGCCTTAGCCCGTTGAGCCACAGGCGCTGAGCCGTGAGTGTGTATTTCTTGTTTGGCCAGACTCGTTACGTGACTTTTTGGGAACAGAATCCAAAATAGGGATTGGGGTATGCAGCAGTATCAGAGATCACAACATAAAAACTTATTCTGGGGTGGTGCCTGTGGTTCAAAGGAGTAGGGCGCTGGCCCCATATGCTGGAGGTGGCGGGTTCAAACCCAGCCCTGACCAAAAACTGCAAACAAAAACAAAACAAAACTTATTCTGAATCAGCAATGTTTTTTATGAAAACTTTAACACAAATTTTATAATCCTGTTTATGATTTTTTCCTGAAAATGAAAATGTTCTTTCCATATTTACATTTGTGATTTTTTCCTGTATTGTGTAAATTTATTCCAAAGTTATAAATTTTCTTTGAAATTATTTTTGTGCTCCTTTCATGAGAAAATAAGTAATATAATGTAGAAATTGTTATAATTTATGGGATGTTATGGAGCATAGAAAAGAGCTACAGGAAAACAACCCTAATGCAATGTTATTCTACACATAACTAATCGTTTCTTACTTAAAAGCCATTGTGGATTTGTTCCTAGGACCATCTTCCATCCAGTGCACAAAAGGGTGATGAAAAAATGATCCAGTAAACTAGAAAAACCATCAGGGAGAATCATGGTTTGTTAAAAGTCCTCAAAACAACATAAAATAGAGAAAAATGGTATTCCATCATTTATAAGCCTTCTTCCAATGATGAAAGCATTGTGTAGTGTCATAAACTCATGCGTGATAATTCAGTGGTGCTGACTATCTTCATGATGATGGGATGGAAATTCAATTTTTGGCTGAAATTATAATTACAGTACATACTAACTGTAGCTTTTGAGAAGTCATTTCACCTTTTTTGAACTTCTTTCATAATCTTTAAGATAAGAGGCTTAGAAAGTAGAATTTGCCAGCTCTTTTCTGGATATCTATATACCACCATACCTTATAATAACTAATAATCATTGTGATGATTCTGAACCATTATAAAGTTCTGTAATGTCCTTGAAACATCAAAAAAGTTATGTTCAAAATTTTTATTGTGGACTTTTACTGTTTTTGCTCACAAAACATCTGTTCCTTCTTCTGTTAGGAATAGCATTTGAATATTTGATTGGCTGTTCATTCTTAAGAACTGGTACAATGGCTAGCTTGGACCAGTCAAATAATTCAACATTCTTGGCAGAGGAACTAGTACAAGGGTCTCAAGATTAAAATGACTAGCATGACCATTTTCTCCTAATTTTAGTAATTTTTGTTGGGTAAGAAAAACAATCACAATTAATTTAATCAGACTCAAACTCTGACCTATGTGGAAAGTAGAGAACAATTCATTTCTGTGCTTATTATGAATGAGGATGTGTGAAAACCTAGGAGCTGTTAGCCATTTCTAGACCACAGAGGGGAAGCTTTGACAGTAATGGAGCCAACACTGAGAAAAAGCTGAAATGATGAACCAGCATTGAGGTCGTAGCTGCCTCATTTGAACTGCTGAATCAAGCCTTGAGAGAAGACACCAAAACCTTTGGGTATTTTAGTTATCATTTCGAAAATGAGAGATTTAAGTAACTAGCTCCTTTTTTGTTATTTTTTTGTTCTAGGTATTTGTTCCTTATAATCAAAAACATCCTTCTGATGATAATTGGAGAAATGCTTTGATTTAAAACATAGCTAGACAGGCTTCAAGGAGAGTGTGTCTGCCCATATATGTGTGTATTTGCCCCAGTAAGAGCATACTGCCCCTTTGGGAGTGATTTCTCCTTCTGCTTAATACATTTTTCCACCCTGCTTCTTTACGAAATAGATTCATTTCCTTTCTGTGTTTTCTACCTCATGTCTATGGGGAGTTCTTGGGAGAACTCTCTATCTCTCTCTATGTGGTTCTAATGACTCCTGTAATGACAATATCCAAGACTTTTGTGCTAGCTTGGGCCAGACAAATAATTCAGCTTTCTTGGTAGAGGGAATAGTACAAGGCTGGATGTGTGGCTCTCTAGAGTAAACAGAAGTTTCCTTGATATCAGTCCATGACATTCGGAAAGAGGAGTTTGCTTTCTGCTTGACCATCTAGGCTGGACAATGGACAGGTCCCTATTTCATACACGTTATAGGCAATGTATATACAATAGGAAAGAAGAAAGCCAGGGCAACAAAAAGCAGGATAAGGGAGAGAGGTGTTCTCAAAGATAGCACGCAGGACCAATATTCGCTATAATATACTTGAAGCTAGCTTCCCCCTTGAACCTCTCTGTTCTTTCAATCACTAAATTCCCCTTCCCCATACCCTGTTCTTCTACATCTCTCCTAACAGCAAACCTTCCAGTGAGGAAGCAGCCTCAGCTGGCTTTTTGAATCATAGCTCAGACCTTACAGCAACTAGACTTAGCAGACACTTCTTTCAGAGCTGCCAAATCAAACACACTGGCCTGCATATGAATTGATTAACTGAAATCTCACCATTATTTTGCTGACTGTGTGCCCAGTGACAGTCATCTGGTCTTAGGGAGACTAGGAAGAGAGAGAATTTTTGTCTCTCTCTCTGCAAATGGATTTCTAGGGCAGAAACAATTCTCCTCCGCCCCCTCCCCTAGCCTCACCTCATATAGCACTAGCTTGATATTGCATTTTATCCTTATTTTTGTTATATTTTAATGGGTAACTTACAATTTTGCCTCTTCAGATATCTGGAAATGACCCTAAGGTTGGCATGAATTAGTCAAATCTGGGGTCAGTCTTTTGTTGTACTAGTATACATGATTCTGAAGAACGACCATTGAGGACAGAAAAATGGTATTTTTGATTTGATAGGTTGTGATTCTTTATGGTACCAGAACAATGGGTTTGTAAATGCTCAACATGTCATCAGTTACAATATGTATCTTTATACTAAACCGTCTCTATCCTTTCCCTGACTTCATCTCCCTCTCACTGCCCTTCTGCTCTTCCATGTGTACACGTCATTTTAAATGACCAATCTCTGTCTTCTAGAAACTGGTGTTACTGTCTAATTACAAGTGTGTAGGTACCTAACTGTAGATATCTTTACCATTCTTGTGTTTAAATCTGTGCTTAGGAAACTGCATTGCAGGCAATGGATTGCTTCACCCTTCATCATTAATTTCACATTCATTTAATTGACAGATATTCATGAAGTGCATTTCTAAGCCAGACACCATGGCAAACAAGAAAAGGCTGCACCTATCATCATCAAGCTAGCTGATAAAAGATGAGCTCCAGAGCCCTTAGTTTCATTTCCATTTAGTCAAGTGTCCTTTGATTAGGGTTTTTAATGCATTATCTCAATTATGATTCATGTAGCTTTGTGCACTTTGTAAATTACAAAGCTGTATACAAATATAAGTGATTAATCGTTTCAATAACTTTAAAAGCAACAATAGGATAAAGAGGACATTCATTGCTGCTGCTGTTTGTTTCGTATTCATTTCTCTACTCTCTCTTCTTCTGAGGTTGCACACATTTAGGAAAACAATTAAAGTTTCTTTCACCACCACTGTGGTGACTATGATTATTGTTGCTTTGCCTGAGGATGTGCCTGTGATGATTAATGAATGGTTTAAATTGGGAAGCACCATAGTAACATCCGGGTACAATATTTTTTAAAATATACATTGAGATTTTAGAGATACCTAGTTAATTTCATTATTGGAGTTAGGTGATTGAGATAATTTTAGCCTTGACCTTGCAGATTCTCAAAAAGAATGAAAGTCATTGAACAGACTTGTAGGGAGACAGCATACTTATCTTAGAACAACATCTGAATGTCCTCCTATAGATAAGAATGAGCACGTGTGTCAGTAACTAAGTTCTAGCAATTTTATCTTAATTTCCTTATGGATAATATTTCATTTACTTTGTGCACAAGTTTCTCAGGATAATATGAACTAAAAACACTCTTAATTAGCTATATCACTCCATTTTATTCAAAAGTACCTCCCTCCCTTTTTTGGTAGAGACAGAGTCTCACTTTATCGCCCTCGGTAGAGTGCCGTGGTGTCACACAGCTCACAGCAACCTCCAACTCCTGGGCTTAGGCGATTCTCTTGCCTCAGCCTCCCGAGTAGCTGG
>CAUYRH010072191.1:0-43532 GCA_963574655.1 Perodicticus potto
GGAGCTGGAACATATTCTTCTTAGCAAAGTATCTCAAGAATGGAAGAAAAAGTATCCAGTGTACTCAGCCCTACTATGAAGCTAATTTATAGCTTTCATATGAAGGCTATAACCCAACTATAGCACAAGAATATGGGGAAATGGGCACAGGAGGGGAGGGGAGGGGTGAGGTTGGGGTGGAGGGAGGGTAATTGGTAGGGCCACACTTATGGTGCATCTTAGAAGGGTACAGGTGGACCTTACTAAATGCAGAATACAAATGTCTTTATACAATAACTAAGAAAATGACATGAAGGTTATGTTAATCAGTTTGATGAAAATAGTTTAGATTGTATAGGAAACCAGCACATTGTACCCCTTGATTGCACTAATGTACACAGCTATGATTTAATAATAAAAACAATTTTAAAAAATTAAAAAATAAAAAATAAAAACCATTCAGTGTAATTTGCCACATTAATAAAATAAAGAAAAATCAAATGATCATTCCAATAGAAGAAAAATAAAATAAAATAAAAAGAAAGCTTTTTCCAGTAAATAGTCTTTTGTGACTAATACTCCTCATTATAAAATTCAATTACTTTCTCAGTTTTGTCTAAGTGTATTTTCTCTCTCAGTTAAATTAAAATAACATTGAAAAAATGTTTTACTTAAAAAAATTACTCATAGATTATTTTCTATTGCACAGTATTAATATTTCTTCACCCTTGTTCTTTAACACTTCCATAACCATGTGCCAAAAAAGTAAAAAATGGGTATGATGACATTTCTTTTAAATGGTCATTGAAAAAACATTCTTACCCATCAAGATTTCATTTGGAACTGAAAAACTAAAAGGTATAAAATAATAAATTATGTTATAATTAATAAAATCTGTCATGTGAGGTTTGATCTTCTCTAGATTTGACCCTAGCCTCGCCCCTTCTTTTTCTCTGAGTTCCCTCCAGTTTTTCTCTGTGTTGTTAGCTACCTTTTAAAATAAGCTACTATTTTTGTATTTTCAGCTTATGCTCCTTTGGTCAATTCAGGTCAACTATCCTGATACCGTGTGACACGCTCTCCTATCGTCTGACCCTAAAAGTATATCCCTACAAAGTTACAGATTGTATTTTTCTTTCTGAGTCATTTTGACAGCTTTCTGACTCTTAAAGAATTATAACTATTAGAAGTTCCGGTGCAGAAAGCAGTGGGAAGAGAAAATCTTTTGTCAACGTCCTTGTATCTGTTGCCATTTCTGTTCCAGTTTTTCTTTTTCTTCCAGAATTAGAAAAGAGATCAGGTAGTCTGGTCTTTTGAGGTAAAGTGCTGTCAACAAAACACAATGAAAATCCCAGGGGACTTCCCAGTTCTCTGAGAAAAGCAACAACTGGTGGCTTTATAAGAAAGTGCCAGCAACTCATAAACAACACAGATATCTTTCACAAGGGAGATTAATTTCCAAAATAATAAATCAGTTGCCTGATACTGGTTCAAGCATAAATACAAACCACCTGAGCTCTTTACCAGATACTATCTCCCAGCATCATTTCCTTTTAAATAAAGGAAAATCATACTATAATTCTATGCACTGTAAGCAAGGCTGCCATTCATTAATTAAAGGGCTAACCATTTAAATTTTAAAATTCTTAATAAATTCTGCCATGTCTTTGTACATTAATGTAATCGTTTAGCTCTATAAGGAAAATCTTTTTCACCTAAATCATTCATATCATGCTTTACAAGTAATCTCATCTGAATAGCCATCCATTTTCTGAAATTCACAATCACTATAATAAAGCCAGTTTATTGCAAAACAGAAAATGACATCCCCTGTACTCTACTTAATATATCAATTTTCTTCTGATCTCTGCATGGTTCTTAGGGTTTGTCATCTTGGTGTCATAGCAAATTGTTAGATAATTTTTGTGATAGATTTTACTCAAAGTCCATTCAAATGCTTAAAAAATTAATTTTTATCTTGAAGAGAAAAATCTATTCTGGACTTCAGATAAGATAATTTTCCAGCAGTCCTTAAATAGTAAAGTGTGTCATCGAACCCAAAGCACCACACACTCAGAGTCCCTACAGAAATAGTCATTTTGTTTGTTCAGCTGCACATAAGCCCACATATCTGAGCCCCAGGCATTCTTGGTATATTTCATAATTGCTTAAGTTGCTTATCTTCCTTTAGCATATTCTTTAATAATCCTGAGTAAGAAACTTCCACTGTTCTAAAACATATTCCCATTTTTGCTTATGGTTAATGAGTCTTGTGGTTTGAGATTCTTTTGCCTACTCTTACTCAGAGGAGGTTGTCACTTCTCTACAGAATTCCATTAAAGGAGTTTAGATAAGAGATGAGGTCATATTGGAGATACAGGAATCAGCGGGCTTCCGCATCCTCTGGTATGTGCATTGTGGTAACCACCTGCAGGCAGTGAGTCAGATGTCTGGGGGGATGGAGGTTGCGCTCTGCTCCAACATGTGTTGGTTCTTCTTGATCCGTGGTAAGAGTGAGTAAGGGTAAGTGAGAAGAATGAGTGATTTTGCATCAGTATACTCAAAATATTGACAGGTGCTTTCCAGAATCAAAGGAAAAAGAGAGGTACCACCACATGATTCACATTTTTCCAGGAAGACGAGGAGGGGTTGTTGTGTTTGTTTTTTGTTTTGTTTTTACATTAATAAAAAAGGAAAATGAAAAGGAAAGAAAGTGCCTAAACAGCAACATCTGAGATATAAATTCAATTTCAGGAGGATTTTTAGACCTATCAGTTAAACAGAGAGATGTTTCACTGGGTGAGGCTATTAAGGTCCTTGAGTAGTCATTAGAAAACAATGTGCTTTGGACTCACATATAATTGCTTTTTAAAAAAATCATGGGTTCAGAAACTTCCATCCATCTCCTTCACTAGTATTAAGGGGCTATCTAAAGTTATGGTTGTAAATACAGACTCTAGGGCTAGACCAGCTGGGATCAAATCCCCATTTATGACCTTTGTCAAATTAATCAACCCTATGTGACTCAATTTCTTCCCCTGTAAAGCAGACATTCACAGTATCTGCTTCAAAAGATTAGTGTAAAAATTAAATGTTTTAGTTTAATGTGTCTGGCACATGGTGGGCACCACATGTGATTGCTGCTGTTATTTCCAATAAACATCTCACACTTCCCTTCTTATCAGGTTAAGGTATTGTGTTTAAATTTGACTTTTGAATGTTTTTATAGATACGAAACTCTGATGAGAACCTGGCAGAAAGGCAGAGACATAACTATTAAATTCTATTTTTCCTTAATATTCACTTATTTAATGTATTTATACATTCATTATTTGGAACCTATTATAGACCTTGTAAAGTGTGGGACCGTGTGGACACAACAGTAAGAAAAATGTAATCTTCAGGGAGGATAAAAGAGTCACCAACACAATGTGAACACGTCAGCATCACAGGTCTATGGTTGAAAACTGAGCACTGCACAGCAGAAGCACCAGTGAAGGAGAGATAAATTATAGTGTGGTTAGGAAATGCTCTACTGAGGAAGGGATACCCATGCTGAGTACTGGAGGATGAGCAAGTTTCCCCTGCGGTCTGGCTTGGTCTGAGGACAGAGTGTTGTAGGTTAAAGAGAATGTGAGTACTATAGCAGGTAACACAGAGGCCCTCCTGCAACCCATCAGATGACACGGACAGATTCTCCACTGAGAATCTGCTAAATAAAACAGCAGAAGGAAAAGTAGCCAAGCTTGAAAGAAGAAAAAGGAAATAAACCACAGGTTGAAGAAACGAAGATGGAAATTAAATACAAAGTAGTAAACGGAGCAGATGCAGCAGCCTCGCAAGGGGTTATCAGTCTCCCTTGGCAACAGGGCTGAGTTTTCACACCCAGGCAGGAAGAGGATAAGGATGCTGGCCCATGTGAGGTGGGTAGCTAGAACTGAGACCTCTGCACTTAGCCAGGCCCATGTGCAAAGGAAACCAGAAGTATAGCACCCACTAGCCTAGAAAACAGCAAGGAAGCTCACTATCTGCCTGGGACTCACACTGGGGAAAATAATGGGGAACCCCAAGCCTACAGCACACAAGTGTGTGAGGGTGCATTTTATATTATCCCCATGGTATAAAAATCCCAAGCTAAGACATTAACACAGAGCTGGTCTAGGACTCACCAAGCCACTAAGAAACTGACAGAACTGGGGCTTCCACAACCTGGGGTCGGGGGGCCCTGTTAACAGTTATCTCACAATAAAATCAGCAAATGAAATAAAACCCACCCATGCATGGGCACACCAGAAAACAATCCACCACCATGAGAAGGTTAGGAAATGTAACATGGAGAGTTTATATCACAAAAGCTAAAAATGATAGATCTCCTCAAAACTCTAAAATACATATAGTTTAAATAATCAAGGAGATAAAAGAAAGAACAGGACAATGATGAAAAAAGACAGAAGAGAGATTAATGCAGCATTGTCCATTTAGAATACAGGTGGGCAGTACATAGGTATGTGGGGAGTTGTGCGTATTGGTGAAGACTGAGGAGAGACTGGACAAGGTGCATCCAGAGGTAAGTCATGAAAGGTGGACACAGTCACAGTCTGGAGGGTCTGGGATGCCAACCCAAGAAGTTTAACTTCATCCCTTAGGAAAAGGAAAATTTTGAAAAATTCTAAGGCAGTAATGAGCAGATTTGTTTTAGTATATCATCTTTGGCAGGAATTGGAGCATGATTGAAAGGAAACATTAATGGAGGAATGGAGACCATGCAGAAGAGGTAGAACTGATGTCTTTAGTTCCAAGCTGAATTTATAAGCCTAAGGAACATTCAGACACACTTTACTTAAAATCCGAAACTTGGATATCCCTTCAAACTCCAGCAAAATTCCAAAGCTGCAGGACTACTGCCAACTTTCTAGTTAGGGATATTTAACACACATGGAGCACTTGTGCTGTCAGATGGTGCCTACAGTTGGACATTCAACTATGAATAATACCTGAGATTTGTGTTGTCTGAGATGTGGATAAGAGAATGTAAACAGGCACTGGGGAGCCTGGAAGAAGTGGGATATTAACAAAGGCATTCCAGGGGTAGACAAAGATGAATTGAATCTTGAAGGAAGAGTAAAAACATTCTGTGTAGGAGGAAATCTGTCACTGGAAAAAGCTTGTAAATATGACATCACTATGACATAATTTCAGAAAAATCTCCCCGTAAACTACATCTTAAGGATAAGTTATCATATAAATCAGCAGTTCTCAACCTGTGGGTCGTGACCCACAGGAAATGTATTAAACATCCACAGCATTAGAAAGGTTGAAAACCACTGATATAAGTCATCATGTGATATAAGAGAAGAATAAAACTTACTCCTCAGAGAGATTTTAATGTAATAATAATTCTTTATTTTGGGACATCATAATAAGTTTATAGGCATTGCACATTCTTTTATTTTATTTCCATGGTTACATTGCAAGTATGGTCTTATTCATTATAGAAAAATAATTAAAAACAAGATTAACTCACAAGAAATAATAGACATTTTGAGGCCAAGCAGTATGTTTAACAGTAGTCGTGGGTCCAAAGTTACTCCATCTCACTGGGGAATTTCCAACTGTTCTGATTAGTTTCACTGGGGCCAGAACACCAATCTATCTTCCTGCCCTGACAAGGTAACCCCACCTTCTGTTCAGGGGATGAATAAGGGCCCAGTACTTTTGGATGGTGGGTTGTGCATGGGCAATAAGTTACTGAGGGGAAGGTTGATCTCAATCATAACGTGGCATGGATTCCTTCTACATCTGAACCTTCCTTCCACTTTCTGGTCCCACTCTGAAAATTCTATTGCCTTCACTCCTTCCTCTCATGTCCCAGTAACACTTCTGCCATCTTTTCCTCATGGTCTCAGCCCCAGAGTTAGGCTATCTTTCCCAGCAGGCATTCTTTCCCATCTGGTAGATGTTTGATTAGACTGTGGGGGTGCCTCTGGGTTCAAGTGAAGATAAGGCACAGAAAGAAAGGGAAATACACAGAGATCATATTAATAGTCAAAATTATCCTTATTAGCAGGAGAACTGGAGAAAAAAGCAGGAACAACTAATTTGACCTAAGAAAATGTTCCAAGGCCAGAGTGGGCTGGGATAGAGAGGATGCACTTGGAGCAGACACAAAAGCTTATAAATTTGAGGTCTTGGAATCTGTCCTCCCAACACCCACCTCTTCCTCATGGAAAGAGCTACATAAGCAAAGATCCCACTTGGACCACATGTAGCCTCCCCCTGAGGAGATAGACCTTCCAGAGGAAGTTATTAATATAAAGAAATGTGGGGGAAAACAGGCATTGACTCAGGAGGACTCAGACAGATATAAATCTGGAAATAATAAGCATTTCCTTTGATAGGCAGAGCCAGTATCACAATTTTATTATTCACATAATTCTTGTCTATTAAGGAATCCATCCTCTTGGTGACCTAGGAGACCCTAGGGGAACATATTACTCTTAAGAATGTACTATTTTGTTGAACAGTTGATATTAACTGTCTCTTACCACTCACAAGTACATTAGTGAGACTTAAATTGCTTTCTCTTAGTGAGGACACTACCTCTAGTTGTAATTACACATCTTTCATTAAAGATAAAATCTGTAGACCACAAGCAAACTACTGAGAAGATTCCACCATAATACACTTTCTTTCAAAGTTGTAAAAATACTTTGAGCTTTGCCGGATATGGAATTAAGGTAGTAGACCACCCTTAGTTTAGTGCAGGAGCTGAAAAACTGGAGCCCTAAGACCAAATCTGTGTTCCATCTATTTCTGTAAATAAAGTGCCATTGTAACACAGCCCACACAAAATCACTTACACATCGTTTATGACTATTGTCCCGCTACAACTGAGAGTGGCGTCACTGAGAAGATGGGATGGCAAACAAAGCATGAATTATTTACCCTCTGTCCCGATTATAAGCAAATAACCATTTGCTTATTCCTGGTTAGTCTTAGATTTTTTTCCTGAAAAAATATAATTAGAAATATATCCTGATCTTACCTATTTCCCTCTACTCAACAAACATTCACTGCGCACCTGCATGGTAGGCACTTAAGTAGGCTCTTCAGGAAAGGGATACAAAGAAGAATAAGACCTGGCTTCTGCCACAAACACTACAGGAACTGAGAAAAAAGGTCACCTGGATGATTTCAAGGTGTATTCTAAGTACTGAGAAGGAGGGAGGCATTGACACTACAAGGACAAAATAGGAGAATTTTCCAGAAACTGTAGAAGGCACTAAGGAGTGATGATACCAAAGCTAAGTGACAAAAGGTGAGTAGTGTTTTCATGTTGCCCAATCTGACAATACTGTATCGTATACTTTAAAAGTTCCCAAGAGGGTAGGTTCTGTGTACGGATCCTTATCTCCAAAATACATAATAATGATAATAAATAAGGAGGATGGAAGGAAACTTTAGGAGGTGACGGACAGGCTTATGTTATAGACTGACATGATGGTTTCAGGGGTTTCTATTCATCCCCCAATTTATTAGGTTGCATACATTAACTATGCACAGCTGTTGCATGGCAATCATATCTCAATAAAGCAATTTAAAATAAGCAGGAGTTATCCATGGAAAATGCTAATAGGAAACTGGAAGATTCAAGACCCTACTTTGGCAGAGAAAAGCAAAAAAGTAACTCTACTTTGCATTAGATGGCCAAGTTACCATCTCTCCTGAGCTGTGAATGCCTGCTCCTGAAAGTGGGTAGGAGGAGTGCCTCATATATGACACGGTTGCATAGTTTACTTCATGATGACAACTTGTTCCATAAAGACTTTAAATTAACTTTTATATATAAAATTAAATTTGTATAAAATGAAGCTTTAATTGCCATGAAACTAGTCATTATTTAAAAGCCATTTAGAACCTTCTGATAAAACTCAACTTGCAAAGAATAGAAACACCATATATTAAAACTGTACCCTACCTACTATATAAGAGTGTATTTTTCTTGTCACGTTTTTGCCTGAGCCCTTCCACCCAAACCAATTCAGTAGATGTCAAATAATCTTCCAGCAGGAATTCTTTGTAAACTTGTCCACAAGGTGTGAACTGAAGAAAACAAGGTCCTCCCAAAGGATCTCTTCTGCTGGCTGCCATAGTGTCATTAGAGGCACACCTGTGGATTAATACAATTTCGAAAAGTCATTTACCTATCAGGCATGTACATATTTGGTATCTGAGAGGTCTCAGTTGAATAGCTTTTTTCCCACCAAGACATTAGGAGGAATTACTTTTTCTGATTAGTGAATACAAAATAAAGCCCAAGGACAGGCATCCTCAAACTTTTCAAACAGGGGGCCAATTCTCTGCAGACCATTGGAGGGTCAAACTATAGTTCAAAAAAAAAAAAAAAACAATGAACAAATTCCTATTCACACTGCACATATCTTATTTTGAAGTAAAAAACAAAACGAGAACAAATACAATTCACACCAACACATGTGGCCTGTGGGCCGTAGTTTGAGGTCCCCTGCCCAAGGGACTAGGATAAAAGACACAAATTCTGTCAGGGGTTAGAAAGCGAAAAAGATCCAGAGCCTAAGAAATAGCACTGGAAGGCTTTGATGCATTATAGTTACACAAAGCAGGCCAGAGAACAAATAAGAAGGGTACAGGCTAAGTGTCTGTTTTCCATATGAAGCATCTCTGAATTTGTGCACATATGGACTCAAGTCTGAGTCTTGGCAGAGACATGGGATCCAGAGGATTGCCAAGGACAGGGAAGGCATAGCCAGAGAGGATGAAGCTTGGGTGGACAGAGTTCACTGGAGATCAACTTTACCATGTTTGAATTTCTGCTTACCTATTTTTTAAAAGATCTTAATTCTATAATTGGAATAAAAGGTAGGAATATTCTAAAACTTGGGGAGGTAGTTTCAGGTATGTGTGTACGTCGGTAACTCTTCTGAGGTGATTCATGATCAAGAAGAGATGAATATGGGTATTTTTCCAATTTAGTGTCATCCACCAAGGGTTGGGAAAGTATTTTTTTAAATGTATGTATATCGCTTGTTCTTTATAAATCTCATTCCTCACAATTTTCAGATCAGTTCAAGCAAAGACCATGTAATTTTTTTTTCAGTCCAGTGGGGGTTATGGACTGAAAAAGCGCACCATGCACCCAGCGCACCATGTTTGAAGTCCTAAAGAGAGTTTTAGAATGTCTGTGCAGGAGTGGCCAAGAGGAGACTGGAAACTCATCTGCCCCATTTTCCTTCAGCTTTCTCCCATTTTTACATTGCCCTACTACGGACTGCTATAAAAAAATCCATCATGGACTGGGTGGCTTAAAAAACAGAAATTTATTTCTTACAGTTCTAGAGATTGGGAAGTCCAAGATCAAAGTATGAGCTGAATTGATTCCTGGTGACTAAGCCAACTGTAGTGGAGGGAGAGGGAGGAAGAGACAGGGAGTGAGGGGGAGAGAGGGAGAGAGAGAGAGAGATAGCATGACCTTTCTCAGGTATCTTCTTATAAGAGCACTCATCCCTCCATCAGGGCATCACCTAATTATCTAATTACCTCCCAAAGACTTTACCTCCTAATATTGTCACATTCATGATTAGGGTTTCAGCATGTAAATTTGGGGGAGGACACCTACATTCAGTCCAAAGCACACTGTACTCATTAAGCAATAACTCCTTATTTCCCTCTTTCCCCAGCAGCTGGGAATCACCACCCTCCTTTCCGGCTTTATGATTTTCCCTATTCTAGGCACCCTGTACAAATGGAATTGTTCAATACTTGTTTTCTTGTGACTGGTTTGTTTCCTTAAGCATACTGTCCTCAAGGTTCATCCATGTTGTAGCATATGTCAGAATTTCCTTCCTTTGCAAGGTTGAATAATATTCCGTTGTGTGTGTTTGCCATGTTTTATTATCTATCCATCAATGGAGGAAGATTGGGTTGTTTCCACATATTAGCTTCTGTGTTGTGTGTTTCCACACAACACTGCCGCCTAACTCACGAGTGCACAATTTTTAGCTTTTGGGGGTATATTCTCAGACATGAAACTGCTAGATCATATGGTAATTATGTTTTTAATAGTTTGGGGAACCACATTCCCACCAATGGTCCACAAGGGTTTCAATTTTTCTACATTCTTGTCAAATCACTTCTCAGCCTTTTGGTTGAGATGAAGTGTGTACATTCTTGTCAACATTTGTTATTTTCTTGAAGTTTTTTTATAGTAGCCATTTTAATGAGTGTGAGGTGAGATTCATTGTAGTTGGATTTATATCTCCCTGATGATTAGTGATGTTGAGCATCTTTACATGTGCTCACTGCTCACTGTGGACCTTCTTTAGAGGAATATCTGTTCAAGCCTTTGCCCATTTATTTGCTTTTTAGGAGTTCCCTATATATTCTGAAATTAATTAATCCCTTATATGATTTGGAAATATTTTCTCCTCTTTTGCAAGTTGCCTTTTTATTCTGTTTGTTTTATTATTTTGATACACAATTTTAAAAAATTTTATGAAGTCCAATTTTTCTGTTTTTCTTTTGTTGCCTGTGCCTTTACTGTAATAACCAATCATTACTAAATCCAATGTTGTGAAATTTCTGCACTATGTCACATTTGGGTCTTTGATCCACCTTGAGTTAATTTTTATATATGGTGTTAGGTAACTCCACCTAATTCCACTTTCAAAAGTGAATATCCAGTTTTCCCCTGGGCTGAACTTTTAGTATCTGAAAATGGGATCTGAAAGAGAAATCTCAGAGGGGGTTTAAAACAACAAGATTGTTTTCTACTTTTCCTTGTAAGTCCAGGCCACTCAAAAACTGGGTTATATGTCCAGTGCAAAATTATCAAGTAATGAAACTGGTTTCATGTGTGGCATATAAACCTATCCTGAAGGAATGCCAGGAGAAAAAATGTATGATGTTTTAAGAAACACTATTAGCATGACATTTATAATAAGGAAAGAACTCAAAAGGGGTGTCTTTGGAGGTTATCAAGCGAAGCTTCACCAGTGACATCATGACGTGGTTGTTGTATACATCTAAAAAATGGGTCTCTTTATTTAGTCCTATCTTAAAATTTGAACATTACTCAGAAGAGGTTAAAATATGTAATCCTTGTATTTGTCACAAAATAAATCAAAGCACTCACCAGAGTGATTGTAAAGGTCTGTAAATCACAATAGAAGGAAACAGAAGATGTAGACCCCAGTATCAGAAATGACTTCACTTCCTTTTCTGTGTCCGTTTTTCCTCAGTCCTTTCACTAAGTGTGTTTAACAGGCAAGCCTGCCCCACTGCAGGTGCAAGGGTATTTTGGACTTTATGTCTAGCTTTTCTGACTTACATGACATCATAACAGCGTCTAATGAGCAACTGACATCATTACTTCCAAAAAAATATTTCTAAGGATTGGCACTAAAAATATTTAAAAATCTATTCTCTTCTGAGGTACAAAGAGGTTTTTATTCTATATACACAAACTAGAAAATAACATTAATAATGTCCTAAATGTGTTAAAAATGTAGAAAATACTCATAGAATTGCATAGTCTAGCCACTGGCCACATGTAGATATTCAAATTTTTTTGTAGAGGAGTGGTCTGTCTATGTTGCCCAGCCTGGCCTTGAACTCCTGGGCTCAAGGGATCCTCTTGTCCCACACTGCAAATAGCTGTAACTATAGGAGTCTTCCACTACACTTTGCTTTAAATCTTAATTTTAGTTAATCGAGGCTTTAAAACATTCATTTTGTAATGATTACCATATTAGACAGCATATATATATATATATATAGAAAACTTTCATCATTACAGAACATTCCTTTGGACAATTTCAGAGCCAGTCACTTTTAAAACTGAAAATACCATTTTTGTTTTTTCTGCATGATAAGGTTCTTAACATTTTAATCCTCTGTGAATTTGAGCTGTTGTAAAGTAAGTAAGTATGTGATGTCAGAGGCTTGTAAAATTGGAATATTATTCCTCATTTTAGAGACAGTCTGAATTCCCTTAATACTTCATTTTTAAACAGCTTATTAGAATTATGAGACAGGCAGAAATCCAGAGTTGTGAAACGTCTTCCTAGAAGCCTGAATACCCTTCAGATTGCTAGCAAACCATAAAAATTTAGCACAGGGGATTTAAAATGTTGAGTTAGTGACCTTATTCACTTTGCTTTATAGAAGTTTTCATGGTTGCTCTGCTAAACACATAATGCACTTCTGTGTATCACATTCTTTTCCCATATTTGTCGTTTTCATTTCCCTTTTACATGATTCATATTTTAATTTATTAAGGCCACATTACTTGCTGACATGGATAGTTGTGCATGTCAGGATTAAAGAAGAGAGAACTTACAGGAAAACTTTTGAAATGTATCATCTAGAGAGATTCATTATTTGCTTGGAACAAGGAAAATTGTAAGTTTTGAATATTTGAAATTTTATTATGCAGCTCCTCTTCCCCCCCAAAGAACAGGCTGACTAAATCTTTGTCAGAATTTAAATATTTCTCTAACTACTTCCTCCAGAAACATGAAGAGTATTGGATCATCAAAAACCATATTCATTGTCTAGTGAAGACATGTTCAAGCCTTAGAGACTTTAGCTAATGTCTAGTCAGAACATGTTATTTAATCTTCCCACAGTGTAAAAATTCATATTTAGCCTGCAGATTCTCATTATGATATCTTTTTAAAATTTTCACTGGATCATAGAGAGACTGGAAGAACAAAGTTCTTTCATAAGCAAAACTGTTGCCAGCGTGGAAAAACACTTCAACCCCATTCTGGAGATGTGAAGCCAGTAAGAAAGAATCTTTGCTAGAGATTTCTAAACATGTGCTTTTCGGTGTTTATTGTGTTACCACTATATGGCTCCGACTGTCAGACATCTGAAAGTAAACTATTGTGTGTCTACAGCCATGCCACCCTGAACATGCTCACTTTCATTTGAAGTTAAACTACTGTGATAAATAATGTTGCTTTTCATTTATGCAAAGCTTACATTTTTTGACTCCTACAAACCTTTATTAAGTAGATAGGGATCATTAATATAGGGTCACTACAAAAGTTATGAGACAGACTGTGTTATGATCCATTATTTCACTTCCAAGAAACACAGTCAACGGTGTCTCTCCTGATTCATCTGTGCAAATTTCAACTTGCTCACCTTAGCAGTGTTGCTGGGAGGGCTTCATTTCTTTCCATCTGAGCAGATTTTACATTTCTTTATTTTTGTATATCTCAAAACTTTTGTAATACCCTATGCACACCCAGCCCCGCCTTTTGTTCCTTTCTACAATTGAAGAAAGACTTGGGGAGACTGACTTTGGAAAACTCATTGACAATTGCTATGGTTTGAATATCTTCACTAAAACTCGTGCTGAAATTTAATTGCCATGGTAACAGTATTGGGAAGTGAAACTTTTAAGAGGTGATTAGGTCCTAAGGGCTCTGCCCTACTAAATAGATAAATGCTGTTACCTTGGGATTGAGCTAGTAATTACAGGAGTGGGCTCCTGATAAAAGTATAAATTCAACCCCGATTTCTACTTCTATCTCCTGATCTCACTTCTGCCTTCCACCCTTCCTCCCTGGGATGACCATCACTAGAGGCCAGTGCCACACTCCTGGATTTCCAGCTTCCAGAACCATGATCCAAATAAGCTGCTGCTGCTGCTGCTGCTTCCTCCTCTTCTTCTTCTTCTTCTTCTTCTTCTTCTTCTTCTTCTTCTTCTTCTTCTTCTTCTTCTTCTTCTTTTTTTAATAGATTACCCAGTCTGTGGTATTCTTTTATAGCATAGAAAACAGATTAAGACAACAGTGTTGGACAATTTCCACAATTTTTAAAATTTTCTAAAGTTTACTGTGGTTCAATTAAAATTTTCCCAGGCCCAGCCATAATACTGGTACAAAATAAACCATATCTAATATTATAATTCAGAGAAAAAAAGGAGGAACAAAGGTTTGGATTGAAATTAATGGTCAAAATTTTGAATTTCCAAGAAGATAAGCGTTGCAAAGACGTCCAGATGGGGTGGGCAGCAAGAGAAAGGCGATAGAAAGAATGAGCTTAAGATCTCTCAGGAAGAGTAAGAATGCAAAATGCCTTTCAGATGTTAACATGCACAGAAATCTCATTTTGCCACAATGCAACTTTTGATAAAATAAATCTGGATTAGGGCTTGAGATTCTCTATTTCTAACAGGATCCCAGGTAATGCCAATGCTGTGTTCTCATGGCCACATTTTAAACAAAAAGGTTGTGATAGACTCAGTTAACATAATCACCAAATAACTCACATTTATATTGGTGCATTGTTGTCCAGGACTGACCCACATATTTTACTACTTTGTGTTCATTAAATGACTGAAATAGAGGTCTGTGAAATATTCAGTCTTATTTTACCTGTGTTGCAGAAACACATTTAGAGAGGCTTTAAGGGCTCAGCATCATACCACACTCGTGGCTTTTTCAGAAACTCTCCTTTTAATAAGTTCTGAAGATCACTTCAAATCTTCTTCTCTTACCTTTCCCAAACTGGATGATTAGCTATACCAGCAATAAAAATGTTTCACACTCAAAGAAATTTTTAAATGTTGAGTTAATTACAGATAAGTTTTCCTACAAGGAATCTCAGAGTGTTTGACATAAGTGCATATTAGAAATCTCTAAGAGAGAGATTTGATCACAGATACAATGCTTCCTTTGTAGTAAACTTTATTAACACCTGCTGAAGCAGCTTCCCTGCACTGTGAACAGTGAGGTTTTGACTAGTAGTTCTGGACCCTCCTTGTTCTCAAGTTCATAGATAACTATTTACACCAGCATAATTGGTGACCTAATTATGCTTAAGGGTAAGTAACTGCTAAAAGAGACTACAAAGACAGCCAGGGGATCAGGTTGGAAACAATGATCACTTTTGCACCAATTGATCAGATGGGATTCAGGAGAGAACAGCTACTGTAGAAAACACTGGAAACAGCATCATGCTGACAATGTACAAAAGACAGGTAATAGAACTAGGATGCTGAAAACCATCATTTCACATGGTGAAGAGCATGGCTGTAACATATGAAGAAATGAATGATAGTGGCAAACAAGACCAATACTTTGTGTATCAAACAGACTAAGAATGGCTTTTCATATGTAAGTGAGGTGCTCAGCCCAGGGACTGAAGTTTATACAGAAAGTTTCTAATCACAACTCACAGTGGCTTGGCCCATTGCCCTCGCAAATGAAGAAAAACACCAAATACTTTCTAGCATTGGACTTGAGAAGTCTGGTCTCACTCTTGCCCACTATGATGACTAGCAGAGAAGCTTCTAACTGTATAAAGAATGTAAAACTCACAGTTGCAAAAAATACTTCTCTGACTTTTCTTTGGACTGTTTATATTGAAATAAATTGTAGACTGAGTTTTCACCTACAGCAAATGGGCATAGTGCATTGATAGGCCACTGCCTAAAATGAATTCTGAGTAAGCAGATGATGAGCACCTTTTGTTTCATATAAAAAATGTAAAGAGCTTTAACCAAACTGACTTTCTCCTTTAACATGTAGATAGAATTTTATGCTTTCCAAGTTTAGGAGGAAGTCCTAAATAATGCTCTTGTGATACTAATGAGTTTCCTTGAGATCAAAATTCCATCTCATATAAAACTAATATGCCATGGTTCTTAAAATTTGATTTCATGAAAGTCAGCTCAAGAGTTTGCTGAGACCCTCCCTTGAGTTTCTGATTCAGCAGGACCTGGGTGAAACCTGAGAATTTGCATTTTGAACAAGTTTTCCACTGATGCTGATGCTGCTAGTGGGAGGGGCACAGTTTAAAGAACACAGCTGATCAATGAAAGGAGTCTTAGCAATTGGCTCATCCATATTCTTTACCTAAAGAAAGCTGAGATGCAGGCCAGCAACAGTCCCCTTGACCATTTCTGCACTTTCCTGTGTCCTTCCCCACTATTTCAGTCACATGTCCAGCATCTGAAAATATGCAGTATTTCCCTACACTGCCC
This sequence comes from Perodicticus potto, assembly GCA_963574655.1. Lineage (NCBI taxonomy): Eukaryota > Metazoa > Chordata > Mammalia > Primates > Lorisidae > Perodicticus > Perodicticus potto. The sequence goes on from CAUYRH010072191.1 coordinate 16,016, forward strand.
TCTCCATTCCTTAATAGGAAAAATTGTGAACTTTTAATATGTGCAGAAAAAAAAAACATTACTAGAGTCCTGTCTATCTACCCTATCTACTCTTCTATTGTATCTTTGCCTTTTTTTGGGTTTTGCCAGATATTTTACAACTCTGTAAGTTGTTAATACTGACAATAATGCAAACAAATCATATCAAAGAAATGAAAATGAATTAGTCCCTGTAAAATAAGATTGAGTACTGGGCTGTAAATATTAACAAAATATACATCTGTTTATAAAACTGTTTCAGCATTCTCAATTTCCTGCATTTGTATTTAATTCATTTTTGAATTTATAATATTTTAATGTGTCCCACAGTAATAATGAGTTAAATAAAGTCTTTGGCATATGATCATTTAATATTTTTATCATATTTTTACATTTTTTAAAAAATTATCTTTTTAACATCCTAAAGGGGAGAGAATTTCTTTTTGAGACAGAGTCTCACTTAGTCACCCTCAGTAGAGTACTGTGGTGTCACAGCTCACAGCAACCTCCACCTCTTGGGCTTAGGTGATTCTCAGGCCTCAGACTCCCCAGTAGCTGGGACTACAGGTGCCTGCCACGACGCCTGGCTGTTTTTTTCTTGCAGTTTGGCTGGGGCCAGTTTTGAACCCACCACCCTCAGTATAGGGCTAGCGCCTTACTCACTGAGCCACAGGCACTGCCTGAGAGAAGTTCTTAAATAGAAGATTAAGAATCTCCAAAAATCTGTTCATACATAATAACAATGAGAACAGTGGCAAAAAATTGTCAAAATCAACTTTTTCAGAATTTAGGAAATTAACTAAAAGTTGCAATATTCCAAAGGGTATTTAATTCCAAAATTTCAAGAAAACTGGCTGAGTCTTGGTAAGAACCATGAGCAGCTTTGTGGCATTTTAACTTGATGTAATCTCATTCTCCTCTTCCCAGTTGCATGGCAACATTGAAACCAATAGCCTCACAACTATGGTAGCTTGAAAACCAGCAGACTGGCAGCCACTGGAGGGGGTAGAATGGGTTTGTGACTTCCCCCTAAATCCCATAATTGTTAAGACTTGCCCTCTGTAGTAGCTCATTGAAAATCTCTATTCTCAAGTCTTTATTTGACCTAACTCAGAATTTGCTCTGTGTCAATGGCCCTACTCCTAGGGCATTTGAATTAAAAAGAAAAAAAAAAAGGCAGTGTCTGTGGCTCAAAGGACTAGGACCCTGGCCCCATATGGTGGAGTTGGTGGGTTCAAACTCAACTCCAGCCAAAAACTTCAAAAAAAAAAAAAAAGAAAAAAGAAAAGAAATCAACGGTAATTATTTAACATTATAGATGCCTGAGACAATCAGTGTTACTGGTTGAGGCTACAGGAGACTGACCAAAGCACAACAGTCAGAGGATAAAATGTCTATAAGAAACTTTGAAAAGCAAATACAGAAGCCCATTCACACAAAGGGAGCTGTGTGTATGCCCAGGAGAGACCTGGGAAGATCTAATCTCTCACCTCTGCTTTGCCTTTAGACTGTGCAGTACAGGAAGAAAGGAGAAGGCAGAGTGGTAAAATGCCTATGGGATGTGTGTATATCTCATCATAAGGCATTTAAGGAAATCTCTGTCCAATTATTACCCGACTACTAAGCAGAGGCTTCAATGGCTGCACATAAAAAAAGAACATGTGTAGTTTACAGAATTAGTATAGGAAAGTCACCAAACAAACTCATACACAAACAACAACAACAATTATAGTGGACAAAACAGCAACAACAACAAACCTTGGGAAAAGGAGAATACCTGAATTCCAAAGTATGAATATTATTTATAAATATTATATAGTATAAATAACTATTATATATTATAAATATTATAGGGTTAGGGTTTATATTATATATTATAATTATTATACATTATAAATAAATATTATAAATATTATATTATAAAATGTCCAGTTTTAACAACAAAAAGAGAAATGGCACAAAGAAACAGTAATATATGTCCCAGGCAAAAGAAAACAAGCAGCAAATTCTCCCTGACAAAGTTCACACTTCGGATTTAGTAAAAAAGACTTTAAATCATTTATTGAACTAAAGGAAACTATCTAAAGAATTAAAGAAAAGTATGAGAATGATGTCTTGTAAAATACAGAATATCTATTAAGAGAAGATTTAAAATAAATAGAAGTTCTGAAGTTGAAAAGTATAATAACTGAAAGTAAAAATTCACTAGATGAGATTAACAACAAACCTCAATTAGGCTAGTAGAAAAAAAAGAATCAGTGAACTGGAAGATAGACCAATTTGGATTATCCAGGACCAGAAAGGAAAAAGAATAATGAAAAATTAATAGGCCTTAGAGACCTATGGTACACTATCAAGCATACAAACATGCATAATTGGGGTCCAAGAGGAGAGCTGATTGACAAAAAGACAAAAATAACTTTTGAGAAAGTAATAGCCCCAAATTTTATAAATACAATGAAACACATCTGAGTACACATTCAGTAACCTCAATGAATTCAAACAGGATAAACTCAAAGAGATCCACAGTGAGACAAATTGTAAGCAGACTGTCCAAAGTCCAAAATACAGTGAGAATCTTGAAAGTAGCAAGAGAGTACTGACTCATCACATTCAAAGGATCCTCAATTAAAGTAACAGCTGCTTCCTCATCATAAACCTTTGAGGCCAGAAGGAAAGGGGGGTAATATATTCAATGTGCTGATAGAAAAAACTATTATCCAAGAATTTTGTATCAAGCAAAGTATCTTTTAAGAATTGAGGAGAAAGTATGATATTCTCAGAAAAACAAAAGCTACTAGGAGACTTGCCTTGTAAGACATACAAATTACTCTAATTAATAAAATCAGGAATGAGATAGGACATCATTAACACCCTTTACAGAAGTAAATGGATTGGAATGGAATGCTATAAATAATTGTATGCTTACAAATTAGATAACCTCCATGAAGTAGCCAAATTCCTAGAAATACATAAACTACCAAAACTGATTCAGGAAGAAATTGTATATCCAAATAGACCTATAACAAGTAAAGATATTGAATTAGTAATCAAAAAATTTCCCACAAAAAGCTCAGGTCCAGGTTATTTCACTGGTGAGTTCGACCAAATGTTTAAAAAAGAATTAAGACCAATCAGCCACAAACTTTTCCAAAAAGTAGAAGAGAAAGGCACACTTCCCAACTCATTCTATGAGGCCACAGAATCATAATACCAAAACAATATAAAAACATGCAAATAGATATTAACAAAAAAAAGCACAGGCTAATATTCTTTGAAAAAATGCTTTTATAGATGAAAAAAAATCCTCAACAAAAACTGGAGCAAGCCAAGTCAAACAACATATAAAACTGATTATACACCATGACTAAGTGAGATTATCCCAGCAATAAAAGATTGGTACAACATAAGAAATCTGGTAATGTAATATATCAAATTAGTAGAATAAAAGATAAAATCACAATATTATCTTGATAGATTTTAAAAATCATTTGACAAAATCCAATACACTTTCATGATAAATACACACACACAACACAAAACGAACTAAGCATAGAAGGTAATTTCCTCAACCTGATAAAGGTCATTTGTGAAAAACCTGTAGGTAACATGAATTATGAAGGATTGAATGCTTTCTGTTACATCCTGGGACAAAGCAAGAATGTCTACTTTCACCACTTCTATTCCACATTGTATTGGAGGTTCTTGCCAGAGCAGGTAGGCAAAAGAAAGAAATAAAAGACACACACATATAACCCATCAGCAAAGAGTGACTCAAGGCATTTAAGGAAATCTCTGTTTACTCATTAACTGACTACTAATCTAACCACACAGACTTCAATGGGTGCACGTAAAAAAATACAGACTTTATAGATTACAAAGGAATAAGTAAAATTATTTCTATTTGCAGATGACATAATCATATATATATATATATATATATATATAACTTGTTTTTATTTCAAAAAATAAGAAAAACTGATAAACAAGTTTGGTAAGGGTACAGAATACAAGATTGATATACAAAATGAATTTTATTTCTGTACCCCAGCAATAAATAAGCTAAAAATGCAATTTTAAAATTCCATTTAAGAGACTACAAAAAAGTTACTAAGGACTAAAGTATTTTTTTAAGTAAAAAACTTATACACTGAAAAATCTACAAAACATCATTGAAAGAAATTAAAGAAGACCTATAAATGGAAAGACATCTCTTCTTCATAGATCAGAAGACTTATTCTTGTTAAAATGACAACATTCCACACATTGCTATATTTTCAATTCAATCCTTCTCAAAGTCTTAGCTATATTTCTTTGCATAAATTGACAAGCTATTACTAAAATTTAGATTTTAGGAATATGTGCATGTTTAGGACATCTAAACATGTCCCTACGAACAAGAACAACCAAAATAATATTGAAAAAAATGCACAAAGTTGTAAGACTTAGACTTCAAATTTCAAAACTTATTACAAAACTGCAGTGATTAAGACAGTGTGGTATTGGAATAAGGACAGACATATAGATCAATGGAACAGAACTAAGTTCAGAAATATATCCTTGATTTGTAGGTCAACTGAGTTTTGGCACAGACACCAAGAGAAGCAATAACCTTTAAGAAAGGAGCAAACACATGAATGTTTATAGCAGTTCAATTCATAATCACAAAGAGGTGGAAACAACCCAATTGCCCATCAGCCATCAGCTCATAAATGGATTAATAATCATGTATACCATGGAATACTATCCAGCCATAAAAAGATGGAGACTTTGCATCTTTTGTATTTACCTGCATGGATTGGGAGAACATTCTCCTAAGTAAAGTATCTCAAGAATAGAAAAGTAATTATGCAATGTATTCACTGCTAAGCTGAAACTGGTAGATCAACAACTATAGGCCCACATGGGAGAAAAACACAAAATTCCAGAGGGGTTCAGTAAGTTCCCACCTAATAGGTGCAATGTGAGGTATATGACATACTTTCCAGGCTACAGACTTAACTGCATCTTGGACTTTACCTTACAAATGCAAACAATCTAACATAATCGTATGTACCCTTATTAACCCAAAATAAAATAATAAATAAATGTATTTACTGAACATTTTTTTCAATGAGCAATGAATTTGATATTTTTTTCAAACATATATAAATGGTCAATAAGTACATTAAAAATGTTCATCAGTCATTAGGAAAATGCAAATAAAAACCACAGTGTGATACCACTTCTTATCCACTGGTGAGGACTGGCTTGCTGGCTTGCTGGCTTGCTGTCCTCACCAGCAGGTAAGAAGTGGTATCAGGTACCCCAGATCACCTCTTCTCCACCAAAGGTCTTCCCTTCTCCCTTCCCAGACCTATCTCTGTGCTAAGTATTGTCATCGCCAGGAGAACCCCTATTCTCATTAACTAGAGGCCATTGACTAGCTGTTAGCACCACAGGGAAGGGTGGGAAAACATGTCCCTGGTAACCAAATTGGAAAGGTACATGTACCTTTCTCACAGAAACAAAACTATGCACACATGTTAGCCACATGGGTGTAGGCTGTGCTTGAGTGTTACTAGGAGTCCTAGTAACAACAACGGGGTATATGTATATATATGAAAAGACCATTTTCAAATAACCAGTTCATAAATAAATGTTTGGATCAGACTCGTTCTTCTGTTCTTCACAGATTTAATTTATATCTGACTTACTATTGTTATTGTTGTCAATCAAATTAATACTGCCTTTCTACCAAGAAACAAACAAAAAAAAAACTGGTATATGTTCTTAAAATTTAGGTTCTGTGACCCAGGACCTTAGCTACAAAGAGTCACCACCACCGCTTAAGAGGAAGATGGAACAGGGGTTTTCCTGAGGGTGTGACAATAGCAATGACTCATGCTACTTCCTTTTTCTAACCCTTTCCATTAAGGGGGTGGAGCAAGCCCACAGTCTGGGCTGAGGAAGGCTGCATTTATTCAGAGGGTGCCCTTGCTGTGATGATTGCTCTGTGTTTTCTTCTTGCCACCATGCAAAGCAAAGAAATAAAAATGCAGAGTTGGGTAGTAAGAGTTTGAACTTTCACTACAGGGCAACAACAGCAAAAGAGTCATCTATAAAGTAACTCCGCATAGGCTGAAATTAAAAGAAAGTCAGACTCAGCACATTTCTTTTTGTGTAGTCAGGTACTAAATGATTCTTTAAGCACACAAGTTGGATAAAGAAAACAGAAACCAAGAAGAAAGGAGAACGAGGAAGGCACAGCAGAAAATAAGTGTGAACATAAATTAGCTTTCCAGTGTGGGTAGTCTAGATACTATCTTAGTTCCCCAAACAATGTTTGTTTTGTAATTTCATTGCATGACCCTTTCAGATGTTTTCTCTCTGAAGGGCTAGAAGTCAACAGTTCCAGATCCTAAATCTCTCTGTTAAGACAAAGCACTCTAGTCCTTTTCAAGTCTCTCCGCTTACAAGAGGAATAATTGAGGTGTTTATACCTTGTGAGATTTTCAAAGCATTGCACAGAAATTAAACATCAGCAATTAATAAAGTTATCCAGAACTTAACACTAAAAGGAGCCAAGTTGTTGAGGAAAATGGAGCCAAAGAAGAATTGTTGCTTAGTTCACTGAACCATTCTGCTTTGGAAATACTATCAATATAATTCAGATAATTCAATGAAACTTACTTAACATTTCTTCTTCTTTATTGACAAGAGGAACTGAGAATAAGAAAGGTATAAATTGCTATTTCAATAACTAGGAATAATTATACCCACTGTATATGACATTATGAAAATTAAGTTTAAATAATTATGAGTAAAACACCTCCCACAGTGTCTGACACATGTTAAGGGCTCAGTGAAACTTGGGAGTCATAGTTTTTATTATGACTGCTGCTATTACTGTCATTATCATCATAGGGAGGGATCTGTGAGTTATAAGGAGATGGCTGGTAGTTGGATAATTGATCAGAATAATCCAGAATGCTTATATTGTTCTTCATGGACCATGCACAGAAGGAAAATAACATTTCAGTTTCTGTGTCAAATTATTAGTTAATGGCATACCCTCAAAAGAAACTGTGGTTTTTCTTATTATCCAAAACAAATTTCAATTACAAATTTCTAACGTTAGTATCTTTGACCTTCAGCAAATGAGAACATGCCATCTCCAAACCGTAGGAGACTGGACTATGTCATCCCAAAATACACCTCTTCAGCATAAAGATTATTTGGAGCTGGTTATTTTGAGAAACTGGAGACACAAGATTAACTCTGAAGACAGAGTAAAACGTAGCCCAAATTTATAGACAAAATTTATACCTATAAAGGAAATCTCTATCTGTAAGAATGTCTTTCTCTCTGTACCAAAAGAGGATGACTGAATCTCCAGAGACTCGGTGAAGAAGGTACCAATTTAAATCTGCATAACAAACCTTACCTTTGTTTTCTATGCTTTTCCTGCTCATCATCCCTGTTCAGAAAACCTGAATTTGGGCCTGGGCACGGTCGCTCATGCTTGTAATCCCAGCACTCTGGGAAGCCAAGGCAGGTGGATTGCCTGAACTCATAGTTTCAAGACCAGCCTAAGCCAAAGCAAGACTCCCATCTCTAAAAATAGCCGGGCATTGTGGCAGAAACCTATAGTTCCAGCTACTTGGAAGGCTAGGGCAAGAGAATTGTTTGAACCCTGATCTATGATGCCTTGGCACTCTACCAACGGTGACAAAGTAAGACTCTGTCTCAATGAAAGAAAAAAAGAAAGAAAGCCTGAATTTGAAGATACTCTTTAAGATTTTTCTTATCTCTTGTTAATTTGTCTTTTGTTACAGGGGTCTTTCCCAGCTAAGAACCATGAAAGATAGAGATAAAATTATTTTTTCCCCTATAGACCTAAACAACTAATTTTGTTCACTAGCCAATTTCTGGATCTTGACTTATTTATCATTACAAACATGTTTGATCCACCAAAAACACCCTATAAAGAAAGAATAGACAAGAAAAAATGTGAAAGCATTGAAATTTACTATGTGTTCTGTCCAACTCATCCATCTGGGTTATTGTGCTTTTGTTTGCCTCTAACTAGGCTATTTCACAATCCTATAAACATAGAAGTTAGCCTGGAGAAAATTAATTGGAATCCAAATAATTCCCGTCCATAAAAATGAAAATTGTGTTTGTGTGGATAGTGACCATTTTGCCAGTTTCGCGTTACTTGCAAATTCACCTCATGTTCTCTATCAGGCAATAAATGTACGGTTCTTTTGAACGGATTGCAGCATCTATTGGTCCCCTCATTAATTCCTGAGTTAACTAAAATCTTTAACACATGTTCATTTTATGTTTATCATCATTTAAAATTGATCCTTCCATAAAGATATACAATATTATGCATCTATAATAACTAAATATAAAAATTTAAAAATTGAAATAAATAAAATTTATCTTTTAATGACTATAACTATCAAACTTACATGACTCACTAAGGAACGCATCTAAACTTAAAACATTCTACATTCCTTGCAAAATTTGTCTCCAAGGAAAGGTTATACCCTTCTTCCTATGGCTTCTCGTCATTGTCAGAGAATCTGTCAGTCAAAGATGGCTGTCTAAGCTTATTTACTGAGTTAAGAACCGCTTCCTGGGCATATTTCAATATGATTTTCTATTTAAAAAAAGAAAAAACCTGCAAAGCTTCTAAAGCAACATACAAATAAGTCACTGAGGTACAATGGGAAGGCAGGAACCAATAAATCTTGAAAAAGGATCTGTCAGGTGATGTTCTTGTAGAGAGAATTTAGAAGCCAGATTTCATTTAAAGGAGGACAGAAATACTAGCTTACTTTGTAGATGTATATTCAAGACAAGTTTTTCAATGTTTTTAATACAAATTTAGAAAATGTCTTCTGAGAAAGCATAATATTGAAAAACAATTTTAATTTTTATCATTAGAGTTGTATTTAAAAATTATAGGAACAGAACTATTCAGCAGCTTTTCTCCATAAAGTATGTTGCTAAAATTTTAGGCCTTTCTTTTTACTGACTTTAATCTTATGTAATTACAAAACCAAATATTTTAGCTGTAATACCCTTGCAGTTATATAAGTAACATTTTATGTAATTGAAATAATTATATGAGAGGAATTTAGTCAACCTAACTCTATAACCTATAATTCTCTTTGGTTAGAGAATTATAAAGAAGTTTAAAACATATTTTATGTGAATGTGTAGTGTTTCTGAAAATAATAGTACCAAAGTATTACCAGATATGTAGCTGAAGATTTTAAATAATGACCATTTAATGAGTGTGGCTAATGAAGTTAGTGGATATTTAATAGAAAAGGGAGCAAGTATGAGAATTCGTCATCAACATGGAACATTTAATATAGCAGTTTTTAACCTGTGGGTTGCAACCCCTTTGTAACAATGAAAATATATCCTGCATATCAGATATTTACATTACAACTCATAACAGTAGCAAAATTACATTTATAAAGTAGAAACAAAAATAATTTTATGGTTGGGGGTCACCACAACTTGAGGAACTGTATTAAAGGGTCGTGGCATTAGGCAGCATTAGGAAGGTTGAGAAACACTGATTTAATAAAAGATTACAGAAATCTTATGGGAGATTTTTAAAATGAAATACGTTATCTTTTTTTAAACTATAAATTTTTTTTTTACTTTGCAATTATTTTTCTTATATTGCCTGTTACTACCTGATTAGGAGGTGAAATCATTTTGTCAATCATCACTCCATCACTTCCCTGCAAAGCCATCCTTGATGTCCATAAGACAGAATTAGATACTCCCTCCTGTCTGATCCCACAGTGTATCCGCCATAAGAGCCTAATAATTGTTAGTAATCTGTGGGTACCCATCTATAAGTTGTTTCCATTATAGGAAACAAAATAGTTGTTGGAGTGAAACCAGGCTTGAATTCCAAAACCAATTGCTATTTGAGTGATCACAGATGAGCAAATAAACATTGTGAGACTCATCAAGAGACATATTAAAATTGTTATGGTATTATTGTATAAACATATATACAGTAGTGTTATAGTATTACTGTGAAGATTAAAGCCAATAATATGTTACCACCTATTACCATCTAACATAGTAGATGCTCAATTTAAGGTTTTATACAAAGTACTACCCCTCTTTTTTAGAACATAGATAAGCTATTTTTATCTGTTTCATTACTATGTTTACTATAAAAGGCTAAACACATTTTTAACAGAAAATGGAAAAATTACAAATGCCATCAAAGTTAGTATTTCTCACACTGTCACATATTGTTTTGATAAGTCATCATTAGTCTTCACTTTTTCTTCAACTTTGCTAGAGATGCTGTTTTGACATCAGTATTTGAAAAAATGCAAACATTGAGCAATTTATGACCCTTGCAAAATGTTCCTGGTGTTTCTTCTTCACTATTTACAGAGACAGACTAATGTTCCAGCCTAATTAACGAGGTAAGGCTGAAACATTCACCAGGCAGAAAAATCTAGTTCTGCCTGTTGACACATTATGAAGGGGTGGGGGTGCCCAGGAGGCTGAGTCTTTCATACACGTGGAGTCACAGGCCCTGCCCAATTGTCTAACTGGGTTTCTCACCACCCCTCAGCACACTGGTCAAACCAGATTTCAGCCTGATCCTGTCTCTGCCCCATCTTGTCATCTGAGTTTTCTTCTACTAGAACCGCATTTTCTCACATTTTATCTTGAAATCTTTGTAACTCTACTCAGTTTCCATATTTCCCAGAAACTATTTCCCAAATCATCTACCTTACTCCAATATCCCTGTCCATCCCCAAAGAGAACAGAAGCAATCTCTTATAGCCCATGTTTTTTTCTTAAAGGGTAGATAAAATAGAGAAGGTCCACTGATTAAAATTAAAAAGCTGCTAAACAGTCAAGGAGACAATCAATAGAGTGAATAGATACCCTACGAAATGGGAAAAAAAATCACATGCTGTACATCTGACAAAGGGCTTCAGAGTCTGTAAAGAACGCAAGCAAATTAGCAAGAAAAACAACCCATTAAAAAGTGGGTAAAAGACATGAACAGAAACTTATCAAAAGTATTAGATTAATAGCCAATAAATACATGAAAAAATTCTTAATGGCTCTAATCATCGGCAAGGTACAGATCAAAGTCACGATGAGGTATTACCTAACTCTAGAGAAAATGGATTTTATAAAAAAAAACAAAATAATCCCAGAAGAACAGAGGCTGGCATGGATGCTAAGAGAATGGAATATTAAATGTGTTGCTGGGAATGAAAATTAGTACAACCTCTATGGAAAGTCATGTGGAGATACCTCAAAGAACTAAAAGTAGACCTGACATTTGATCCAGCAGTCCCATTATTGGGTATTTACTCAAAAGGAGAAAAAAAGTCTATTTAGCCATACAAAAAAACAAAATGGTAAACTAATATCTTTTGTAACAACCTGGATGGAACTGGAGGCCATTCTTCTAAGTGAAGCATTGCAAGAATGGAAAAACAAACACCACATGTATTCACTATTAAAGTGAAATTCATTGATCAACAGAATTAATGGACAGACTGATAAAAGTTGGTATGGGTATATGTGGGAAAAGAAATAATCAAGACCCGGTGACATTTCCAAGATTCAGCTGACAACTTTTACCACCAATGTGCACGTTTGGTAGTAAAACTCAATAGATGAGCAGGTGGGAGGGAGCTCTTGGTATAATGGGTATAAAGCACCTTAACCAGGTGAAGGGCACACTTACACTTTGACTCAAACTGTACAAAAACAATTCATATAATCAAAAGATTTGTACCTTTGAGGAGAGATCCTAAATGTTCTTCCCTTCAACCTCAGGTCGGGTTGGGTCGGGTCAGGTCAGGTCAGGTCAGCGCCTGGGCATTTGGCTACTTACCTCGCCTGTAAAATGGGAAAAAGATCAGAAATAAAGGTCAAAAACGTAAAAAAAATATATATAAGTTTTTTACCTTTGTAATGTTCTGAAATAAAAGAAAAATATTTTAAAAGAGTAGTAAGAAAAAAATAGAGATAGTCTAGTCAAATTTGAATTTTAATAAACAATGAATAATGTTTAGAATTGGTATGTGCCCAGTATGCCATATACTATTTGTGGATGATCTGAAATTCTAATATAACGGGACACCCTGTATTTACATTTGCTAACTCTGACAATCCTACTCTCTTGTGTTACAGTATTATGTCACTTATCTTGTATCACACCACTATTCACAAGGGTCACCAGGAATAGCATCTAATTCATTTGTTTCACTACCACCTCTACCTCACCACTCTTGGCTTCTGCACCAAAAACCCAGTATAGCATCTTAAATGTCCTTGAGGAGCAGGAATAGGGCCCGCACTTATTCTTTCATTCCTTCTTTCAGTTATCCAATACCTATTAAATTCCTACCAGGCTCCAGGCAATGAAGCAAGTTCTGGAGATGCAGTTTTAATCAAGACACAGGTATTGTCATTGTCAGGTACTTTAGTTAGACATGAGCAGGATGGATGGCGGATGCTGTTAGGTTATTTTGGCTATTTTGAACTGGTTTGGGTCAGGTTTGCCTAAGTTGTTATGGGAACGGGGCTATTTGAGACCTTGCAGGTGGATTGTTTTGGGAAGCTGGTTGCTTTGGGAGACAGATTAAAGTCCTTGGGACTTTCTGACATGGACAGATAGATACAAGTTGGTATGGGTATATGTGGGAACAGGGGTAATCAAGACCCTGGGAAATTTCTAAGATGCAACTGACAGCCCTCAAAAGTAGTATATAAAAATCCAGCACTGCACTCTCCATGAGCTCAGGTAATCTACCCTCTTTGGCCTCCCAGAGTACTAGGATTACAGGCATGAGCCACCACACCCAGCCATAAAACTACTTCTTAACCAATTGCCTTTTGCACTAATCAGCTACTTTTATGGTCCTAACTTATGCCTCACAAAAAGCAAACGCTCAGTAAACAGGTAAAGTAAGGGTTTATATCTAATAAATCTTCAGTTCTGATTAAATTTTGTTGTAATTAATCTTCAGTTATGGCCAGGTGGTAGAATCAAACCCTCCCTAGCTTTTTGTACCAAGTGTGAAACCAGGAATTTTAAATGTTATGCAAGGATTGTGACAATAGGGTTATCTGTGATACGATAATTTTTGTGTGAACTTGACTGGACCAGGGAAGTGTGGTCCCAAGACCTTTGATCAAACACTTTTCCAGGGCTTTCTTTGGGGGTAGTTTGGGAAGAGACTGACAATTAAATGTACTAGATAGACTAAATAAAGCTAATTGCCCTTCCTATTGTGCTTCATCCGATCATTTGAAGTTCTGAATAAAACAAAAAGGCTGACTTTCCCATTAGTAAGAGAGAATTCTTGCTGCCTGGCTGTCTTCAGACTGAAATATCATCTTGTCCAGGGTCTTAAGCCTTCCAGCCTTTGAATAGGAACCATACCGTTGGCTTTCCTGGGTCTCTAGCTTGCTCGCTCACCCCACAGGGTGGAGGACTTGCATGTGGCAATACTCATGTGAGCCAATGCCTTATAATAAATTTATTTACATGCCACTATGTATGTATAAGATACACATATGCATGTGTGTATATATGTACACATATATCCTATTGGTTCTGTTTCTCTGGAGGACTCTAACACAATATCACAGGAAAGAAGATACTCAGAAGTTATTTTGATTAGAATAGATGCCTTTAGTTTGCCCTATAAATCTATCATAATCAGGATACATCTGATCACCCTTGGTAATTAGTTCACCTGTAGTACATGTGGATGACTTAGTTCTTACAGGTCATTTTCCATATTCATTGTCAAGAACCTTTGAAGAATATTCCTCATTTATTTGCTAGTGATTGATTCCCTAAAAATGGTCACCAAAATGTTCACCATATATATTTATATGTGTGTGTGCATGTGTGTGCATATATATATATATATATATATATATGTATGTATGTATATATGATACCCTAACAATGGCCAAACAAATGTTCACCATATATATATAGTGAACATTTGGCCATTTTTAGGGGATTTTATATATATATATAAGACTATGAAGCTGCCTGAGACATTGAGTTGTATTAGAGGAGTGAGAAAAGAGGGAAAGATCTGTGAGCTTTGATATGCATAATAAAAAGGAAATAAAACTAGGTTATAGATAATTAATGCTTTCTTATCAGACCCTCTCATGTTTCACAGTGTTGTGCCCAAGTAAAGATTTTGGGGAAAAAAAGAAGAGTTAGGAATTTGGAAGGTGAGAATGGAGTAAAAGTTTTATAAGGTTTTCAAGGACATTGAAGTGTAAAATTTATAATGCTAACAATATCTAATTCCTAGCTGTAGTGCTTGTGCAGATACACAGTGTCCTGTACCCAGAAGGACCCTAAATGGGGCTGAACATCCTGTCACTATTTTGAGATTCTTAATCATTTTGAAAACAAGAAACACAGAATTTTCATGTAGCACTGGGCCCTGAAAATTACGTAGTTAGTCCTGCTGCCAAGGGCCAAGTAAAACTTTCTTAGATTTAATAACCCACTAAAAGTCAAAAGTAAATATTTATCCAACTTTCTGCCTACTGATTAATTTCATTTCCTAATAATAGCAAAGCAACCTGAGGTTCCACACGCTCAATGCTCTCCACGTGGACGGAAAGAACCACAAGCAAAAAGTGGCTCAGCAACAACCCTCTGGAGCTGTAAGAAATCAGTTCTTGGGCAGAGCTTGAGAAGAGAGGCAGATTTCTATTACACTGTTAATTCTTGCAAAAGTCTGGACAGTTGTTTCAAAATTAAAGACTAAGCCTCTAATAATGGGGTGACATCTGTCCTTTCCAGTGAAATGGCTTCAAAATCCCCAATCTAGGATCTGAGTGAGGTAACTTGGCATTATTATCAAAACTTTTCTGGGTTGTCCATCACCTCTGACTTCACATAGTATAAAAAAAGGAGATGCCAACAACTTGTGAGTTTATTACTTGCTATACAAAAGTAATCAGCCTTATTTCCCTTTCGGGCATCAAGACTGATCAAAAACACTATAATCTCTGTAAGCTGACCACCTAAGGGACTGTAACAAACTGGTCAACGTACAAAGATGGTCAACATCAGGAACTAAGTCTACTGTACTGGTATGTACATGTGGTGTATGTCTGGTCTATGAAAATTAGGTCAACTTAAGGAGGTAGTCGTTGTAGGGAGGTGGTCAACTATGAAGGTTCTACTGTATTTTATTTCCATATTTACACACACACCAGTCACACATAATCACAAAAACTCAAACATACATAAATAGGCAAAATGACAAAGCTTTATATTTGAAGACCTATTTTTATTCAAAATAATCTGGATATATATTAAAAAGTAAAGGAGTTTGGATATGATTGATTCATTTTGTGAACTTTCATCTGGTAGGACAGAGGAGGGTACTGCTAATCAATTTGATAAATGAAAGAGCTTTATATTTGTAGACCTATTTTTATTCAAAATAATCTGGATATATATATTAAAAAATAAAGGAGTTTGGATATGATTGATTCATTTCATGAACTTTCATCAGGTAGGACGGAGGAGGGTACTGCTAACCAACTTGATAAATGAAAGGCCTGATGCTAAAAGTGAAAGTACTCTTAATCTGCTCCAGAAATAAAATACTGAACCAACATCACTGCTGACTCACAACTTCCCCAAAGAACTTGAGCTTCCCTCCTGTGGAACAGTCTCATTGTTGCACCCCCACACATTTCATCCCATATGCCCAATCTCTCATTCTCCTTCCAGTCTAAGTTCCAGGCAATAGGACTGTTTTAGTCAGGGTTCTCCAGAGAAACAGAACCAATAGGAAAAGGAGAGAGAGGGAAAGAGAGAGAGAGAGAAATTTATTATAAGGAATTAGCTCATGAGATTTTAAAGGCTGATAGGCCCCCAAATCTGTAGGAGACCCCAGAGAGCTGATGATAATAGCTCCAGTCTATAGGCCAGCAGGCTCAAGACCTAGGAAGAGGCGAATATTTCAGTTTAAGACTAAGAGTGAGAAAGAACGCATGCCACAGATCAAGGCAATCAGGCAGGAGGAGTTGCCTCTTACTCAAAGAAGGGTTGGGCTTTTGTTCTTTTCAAGTCTTCAGCTGATTAGATGAGGCCCACCCACATTAGGAAGGGCAATCTCTTCTCATTCAGTTCATTGAATCAATTGTTAATCTCATCCAAAAATATCTTCATGGATACATGCAGAATACTATTTGACCAAATATCTGGGAATCCTGTGGCCTAGTCAAGTTGACACATAAAATTAACCATCTCAAGAATGTAACTGGTTGAAGGGGCCAAGATGATGGACCAGAAGCAACCTGCACATACCACACTCGTGAAAGGATCAAAAGTGGCAAGAAGATATTTACCTTCAGATCCGTCATCTAGAAGAGAGCATTGGGAATCAACAGAGAGGTGATGGGAGGCTCCCAAAGTGAAGGAGAGGAAAGTGGGGTGACCTGTCTGGAAGGATCATAGGTACACAAGTAAGGTGCCCACACATGGAGAAGGGATAGAGAAGAAAACACCAGGGCTCCAATGTCCCCCATGGACTTTGCCATTAGAGCTGTGGGAAGGCCCTGACACCACTACAGGCCTCTGGACTGACACCGGGAACTGACTGGAGACTGTGCAGTGACATTGGTCTGGAGAGAAGGCACAGCAGGGTCCTATTGGCTTATGAACCCCAGGGCACTGTGGCTAGAACCATTTTGAGGTCCCAGCCCCAAAGTATTATGTCCATGCAGGGATTAGATGAGTTGTTGCTGCCTCCTCATGATTCACGCCAGGCCAGGGAAGGAGCAAGGATGCTGGCTGCTATCATATGCCATGTGGGAGAGTGCTATACACCCCACCACCACCACCAGGGACCCAGGCAGGGTGGACACCCATGAACCCAGCTCCTGCTGCTACCACCTTGGCAGCCCCACCCAGCCACAGCTGTCATGGGACCAAAACAAAGAGAGCACAGATGGCCCCAGGCACCTGCTACTGCTATCTAAGTGGTACAGCCACAGCCACTATTACCTCAGTAATATACCTTAGTGGGACAAATGCCTGTGCTGCTACACACTGACTCCCACATGTGAGTGACAGACCTGGGCAGGATGAATGCTCATGCCATATACCTACCACCCATGACAACCATAGGGGAGACACAGGAGAGCATCAGTGTTAAAGGCTCATAGTATACCCAACCCTCTCCTGCCTGGTCAATCTTCCAGAGTAAGACTCAAACACACCATCCAGGGACCTCTCCCACTCTTCACTGAGCAACAGAGATCCCAACAGAATACAACAGCAAAGCTGTCTGTCTTGAACTGAGAGAAGAGTTTTCAGATGATAAGGCAGCAGCTTGAGAACTCTAGCAACAAGAAAAAAACAACCCATATTGATACCCCCCCCCAAAAGATCACAATAGTTCTCCACCAATGGACACCAACAAGAAGGAAATTGTTAAAATGTCACATATGGAATTCAGAATATGGATGGCAAGTAAGATCAATGGAAATGGCAAGAAAGTTGAAAACCAACACAAAGAAATCAAAAAATAATTCAAGATATAAATGAAAAATTCACTGAAGAAATAGAAATATAAGAAAATATACAACAGAACTTCTAGAAATGTAAGAGTTATTTATTAAATTTGATAATAAAGTAGAAAGTTTTAATAACACACTAGTCCAAGAAGAAGAAAGAATTTCATAACTTGAAGACAAGGCTTTCAAACTAACCCAATCAAAGATGTTGAAGAAAGAAACAAGGACGGTCTGAGATGACAGATAGAAATAGCCTATGCATGCCACTCGCAAGGAGAGGATCAAAAATCGCAAGGAGTTGACCATATATGGATGGAGCATTGTAAATAATCAAAAAAGTGACGGGATATAAAAAATGAAAAGGGTAATGAGGTGACCCACTTACAAGATTGGAAGGTATATGGGGGCGGCATCCACATGTAGGGAAGAATAGGAGTAGAGAACCCTGGGACTCCACCGTCACCCTAAGGTCACTGTGGCCCAATCATTGGCTGGGCCCATAATCTGTGGTGGGCCTCACACTACTGCAGACGTCTGGACTGATCCAGGAGCTGGTTGGAGTCTGTATGGTGACATTGCACCAAAGAGCAGGCACAGCAGGGACCCAGTGGCTTCCATTTGTTGTTTGTTATAATTCATGTAGTCTAAGCTCTTGAATACAGAGCACCTGGTCTATGTAGGGCTAAGCTTTGCTGTAACCACCTCTATATCACCTAAGCTAAGCTGAAGGGGTAACAGGGGAGCAGATGCTTTGGCGTACCCCATGACTGAGAGCCAAGCACCCCTTCTCCACACAGGGGATTCAAATAGAACAGGCACAATCAATGCTACCTGAGATGCCCCATGGCAACTGCCTCAGTGAGGTATGGCAGGGGTACAGCTACAACTACCCAGAAGCCTGGCCTTGTGCTGCCACCTGGCCATCCATCCACCATGGCCTCCATACACCAACTGGCAGGAATCATCCCTGTAGTCCATCTCTCCATTGCAGACCTGCTAGCCCCATGCTATCATTGTACTTGGACCAGGAAGATAAAATGCCCATAACCCTAACACACATAAAAACTGCCTAGATAGCCTCAACAAGATGCCACTACTACTGCAATAGGAAGACCCAGAAAGAGCAATCATACAAAACCAGCTCCACAGAGAGGGACTCACCAAGCCTTCCAACCAAGTTTCTGACAGCAGCCTTGGGAACAACTTGCCTTTCTGCATGAAGATCATCTAGCATGAGCTTGAACTATGGCAACCACAGGGGAACAGGATAATACAGAACAGCTGCACTACATGATCTCAGTTATCCACCCCTCTCCTGCAGGCTCAATCTTCTTCAGTAAGACACAAAAGCGCCATCTAGGGACGTCGCCTTCTTCTCACTAAGTAGGAGAGTTCCCAGCAAAAGAGAACCTGTGTGTCACAAATCTATCTATCCTAAGCTGCTATCCTGAGCTGAGAGATGAAGTTTCAAATAAGAAAAAACCAAAACAAAACAAGACACAGAAAAACATGAAAAAACAAGCTAGTTTGACACCTCCAATGGATCACAATAGTTATCCAGCAATGAACCCAAACCAAAAGGAAATTATTGAAATATGAGGAATGAAATTCAGAATGTGGATGGCAAATAAATAGTATTGGAGAAAAACCTGAAAATCAACACAAAGAAGTAAAAAAAAAAAAAAAAAACTTTTGGGACATGAATGAAATTTAAAAATTGTTAAAGAGATAGACAAAATAAGAAATGATAAAACAGAACTTAGAGAAATGAAAGAACCATTTAGGAAATTTCAAAATACAGCAGAAAGCTTCAAAAACAAGCTAGACCAAGCAGAAAAAAAATCTCGCAGCTCAAAGACCAGGCTTTCAAATGAACACAATCAGTCAAAGATGCAAATAATAATAATAATTATTATTATTATTATAATGAAGACTAAATAATCATCCAGAGAAATATGGGACTATGTTAAGGGAGAAAAAGAAAAAGCAAAAGCCATGGAAAATCGATTTGAAGAAAGTATTGAAGAAAACTTCCCTGATATTCTGAGAGATTCAGATTTCCAGATATAAGATGGTAATTAAATACAGGAAGATTTGCAGCAATTAGGGCATCTCTAAGATGTCATCAAACCTGACCCCAGTTAAAATGAAAGAGAAAATTCTAAAGGTTCAAGACAAAAACAAAAACTAACATACAAAGAAAAACCCATCAGGGTAACAGCAGAGTTCTCAGTGGAAATCTCACAAGCCAGAAGTGATTGGGGCCCCATATTTAGTCTTTTTTTTACAGAACTACTGACAGCCAAGATTTCGGTATCCTACAAAACTAAGTTTCACAAATAATGGAGCAATAACAACTTTTCCAGACAAGCAAACACTAAGAGTATTTGTCGCTACTAGACCTGCCCTATAGGTAATGCACAGAAGTACCCTGTCCATAGAACAGCACCATACATACCTACCAGTGTAAAAACACAAGAAAGTTAAAGCTCACAATTCTTATAAACAATAATATTAGAAGGAACATAAAACAAGGTATCATCCAACACAATGAACAAAATAATATCTTATATATCAATACTAATACTAAACTTTAATGGTCTTCATAAGCCACTTAAAAGATATGGACTGGATGAATAGATGATAAAACAAAAGGCAAGCATATTCTATCTCCAAGAAACCAATCCATCTAACCCACAAAGACTCTCAGAGACACAAGGTAAAGGGATGGAAAATAATATTACATCCAAGTGTAAACCAAAAGTAACCAGGTGTAGCCATTCTCATATCAGATAAAATAGACTTTAAATCAGCAATGGTAAAAAATAAAACAAAGATGGTAAAGGGAGCAATTCAATGAGACATAAAAATCCTAATTATATATGCATTTAACACAGGAACTTCTAGATTCATAAAACAAATTCTATCAGCTTTCAGGTAAGTAATAAACACTAACATCATAACTTCTAGGGCCATCAATACCCCACTGATAGGACAGATCATTGAGGTAGAAAATCAATAAAGACATACTACACTTAAATGGGAGTCTGGAGCAAATAGACCTAACTGACAATCACAGAACATTTTATCCAGAACACTACTGAATGTACATTCATCTTGGTAGCACCTGGAACATTTTTCAAGCTTGATTGTATCTTAGTCCACAAAATAAGCCTCAGCAAATTCAAAAAAATCAAAATCATACCATGTATCTTCTCAGATGAGAGTAAAATAAAACTAGAAATCAATTCCAAGAGAAATTCTCAAATCTATACAAAGTCATAGAAATTAAATAACCTGCTGCTCAAGTATCCTTGGGTCAATGATGAGCTTACAAAGGAAATCAAAACATTCCTTAAACTAAAAAACAAAGGGGACACAAGCTATCAAAAATCTATGGGATCCATCAAAACCAGTACTAAGGGATAAAGTTCATAGTTGTAAATGCCCATATTAAGAAGACAAAAAGATCAGAGAATTAAAAACCTAATGTTTTATCTCAAGGAACTACATAAAGAGAAATAAGCCAAACTCAAACCAGCAGAAGAAAAGAAATAGCAAATATCAGAGCAGAACTAAAAATAATGGAAACCAGTATACCAAGGATTCAGCCATTAATAAAGATGGAGATTTGAGGGCAGTGCTTGTGGCTCAAAGGAGTAGGGCACAGGCCCATATACCAGAGGTAGAGGGTTCAAACCCAGCCCTGGCCAAAAAAAAAAAAAGATGGAGATTTTACATCTTTTATATTAACCTGGATGGAGCTGGAACACATTCTTCTTATTAAAACATCACAAGAATGGAGAAGCAAGAATCCAATGTCCTCAATTCTAATATGAAAGCAGTAGATGAACTAATATAAGGGGTGGGGTAGGGGAATGAGGTAGCAGGGAGAGGAGAGGTAGGAGGAGAATGGGGTCACAGTGCAGGGCACACCTCTTGAGGGCAGGACACAAGTATAAGAGAGACTTTATCTAACAAATGCTACCAGTATGACCTAATTCTTTGTACCTTCAATGAATCCCAAACAATAAAAATAAATAAATAAAATAAAAATAATGGAAACCACACACACACAATACAAAAGATCAATGAAACAAAAAGTTAGTTCTTTGAAAACATAACCAAAATCTATAGACCACTAGCTAGATTAACCAGAAAACAGAAAAGAAAGAACCCAAATAAGTTCAACCAGAAATGAAAAAGAAAACTTTATTTGGATACCAGAGATACAAAATATCATCTATGACTACCATGAAAACTTCTATTCATACAAACTAGAAATGTAGAATAAATTTTTGGAAACACACAACCTCCTAAGCCTGTATCAGGAAGAAATAGGAATCTCAAGCAGCCAATAATGAGTAGCAAGATCAAAACAGTAATCTCCCAACAAAAATAAACCCAAGACCAGACAGATTTACAGCTGAATTCTACCAGATCTACAAAGAATAATAGGTGCTTATGCTACTAAAACTGTTTCATAACATAGAAAAGTCAGGTATCTTCCCTTATGTATTCTACAAAGCCAATGTCTTTGGATACCAAAGCCAGGAAAGGATATGACAAGCAAAGGAAACTATTGACCATTATTACTCATAAACATATATGCAAAAATTCTCAACAAAATATAAGCAAACCATAGCAAATTTGAAACATACACAGTCGCTCACAAGAGAAAAACACAATTAAACTCAAGTAGAGGTAAGTGGGAAGGGGGAAAGGAGTTCAGTAAGCTCAGGTGCTACCTAACAAACAAAAACAATGTAACCTAATCATACCCTTATATTAATCTGAAAATTTTAAAAAAAGATTATACACCATGATCAAGAGGCCTTCATTCCAGAGATATAAGGATGATTCAGCATATGTAAATCAATAAGTATTATTCACTACATAATCAGAATTGAAAACAAAATGCACATGATCATTTCAATAAATGCAGAAAAAGGATTCAAGAAAATCTAGCACCTCTTCATGATAAAAACCCTCAACAAAGTAGGCATGGAACAGACCTCAAAATCATGTATGACAAACTCACGGCAAATGTCATATTGAAAGTGAAAAAGTTGAAAGCCTTCCCCCTAAGAACTGGAACAAAACAAGTGTGCCCTCTGTCACCACTTCTATTCAACATAATACTGGAAGTCCCAGCCAGAGCAATTAGACAATAGAAAAAAATTAAGGGTATTGAAATTGAGAAAGAGAAAGTCAAACTATCCCTGTTTTCTGATGATATAATCTTATATCTAGAAAACCCTAAAGATTCCATCAAAATACTCATTAAATTGATAAATTCAATAAAGTCTCAGATTACAAAATTATTATACACCAATGACTAGATCTCTAGATATTAATAATAATTATGCTGAAAGTTAAATCCAGAATTTAATACCATTTTTAATAGCTGCAAAGTAAAGAAAATACCTAGGAATATACGTAACCAAGGAGGTGAATGATCTCTACAAAGAGACCTATATAAAATACTGGTGAAAGAAATCATAGATGACAGAGCAAATGAAAAAATATGCCATGGTCATGGATTGAAAGAATCAACATTGTTAAAATGTTCAAAGTGCCTAACATGATTTACAAATTCTGTGACATTTCCTTAAAAATACCATCATTTTTTATGGATCTGGAAAAAAAATAATTCTAATCTTTATAGGGAACCAAAAAAGGACCCAAATAGTCAAGGCAATCCTAAGAAAAAAGAACAAATCTGGAGGCATCATATCACCTTATTCCAAATTACACTTCTAAGCTGTAGTAACCAAAACAGCATGGTACTGGAATAAAGATAAACATATAGATTAATGGAACAAGAGCCCAGAAATGAGGCCATATAGCTACAACCAAATGATTTTTGACAAAGCAGAAAAAAAGTATGTACTAGGGAAAGGATCCTCTATTTAATAAATAGTGCTGGAAGAATTGAATAGCTTCATGCAGAAGAATGAAACTGGATCCCTACCTCTCATTATATACAGAAACTAACTCAAGAAGGATTAAAGACTTAACTGTTAAGATTTAACTATAAATGATCTAGAAGAAAATGTTAAAAACTCTTCTAGACAAAGAATTTATGAGTAAGACCCCAAAAGCAAATACTTGAATAATAAAATTCAGTAAATTGGACTTAGTTAAGGTAAAAAGATTTTTCACAGCAAAGGAAAATATCAACATAGTAAATAGACAACATATGGAATGGAGGAAAATATTTGCATACACATCCAACACAAAGCTAATATCCAGAATTTATAAGGAACTCAAACAAATCAGCAAGACAAAAGAAAAAAACCTCATATAAATCTATTAAAGAAATTGTTCACATTTTTTATTTTATTTTTTATTTTTTATTTTTTTTGAGACAGAGCCTCAAGCTGTCACCCTGGATAGAGCGCCGTGGCATCACAGCTCACAGCAAGCTCCAATTCCTGGGCTCCAGCGAGTCTCTTGCCTCCACCTCCCAAGTGGTTGCAGCCGTCATTGTTGTTTGGCGGCCCGGGCTGGATTCGAACCAACCCGCCAGCTCAGGTGTACGTGGCTGGCGCCTTAGCCTGTTGAGCCACAGGCGCAGAGCCTGTTCAAATTTTTTAAAAGTCAAATATTTTGTTTTCTTTAACGGGACTGTAACTGGAAGCCTCTGTGCCAGCTTCTAGGACAACCAATCCACTGGCTGCCGCTTCTTCGTTCCTTCCTCCTCTGGCAGCCTGAAACATACATGCTGTCATCCGGACCATGGGAATGAAGAATATACCTCAGTAATGGCCGAGGAATTTGAGGCCCTCGGGATTTTGTGGAGCAGAGCCTCCATTCAAGCCCAAGACAACACATCCCCATCTTCTCCATGAGAGAAAGAAAAAACCTCCACCTTTCTTAAGCCACTGTGGCTTTGCAGGCTTCTGCCTTTCACAGGCAATTCTAACCCTAACAAGTGCACCTCCCTTTTACTCCCATTGCACAAAATAGAATAGAATTGCGGACTGGACAATAAGTTAGATAAAATATCTGTGATGAGGAAGAGAGAAAACCACAGGACCTGTATCCCACCAACTAGTGTCCAGTGAGGATAATTTGTACAGCACAGTAATGTTTGCACAGCCTTTCACAGCATGACTTCATTTCTTTCCAAAAATAACCTTGAAAAGCAGAGAAAGGTGATGTTTTTATCTTCATTTTTCTCTCTGAAAAATCTAGGATTGTCCCTGTTTAAATGATAATTTGATTTTAATTGATTCTTCATATTAAGCTAAACAAAAACATTCAGAAAAAGTGGACAATCTAATAGTTTATTAAATAGAATGCTATTACTTTGCAAACATTTATGGAGAGCATTAAAACATTTTTATAAACGCAAATTTAGCCTTAAAGCAAGATTATGAGATAATGATAAAATTCTGCTTTAGCATGATGGACACTAAAATGACTCTGTTAAATTTAAACTGGTTTTCAATGGAAACCCGTGGGCACAAAGAATACCAAGCCTGTTATTTGCTTGTTGAGATGGTTTTTAAATAAAGCAAGGAAATACTATGATTGGTGTCATGATGCATGATACCATAGAATCATAGAGTTCTGAGAAATCTTCAACCTTTTTTTAGTACAGTTTCTCTAACTTACTTGACTGTGAAACATTGTTTTCTTTTCTGTTGTTTTGGAAATACTTGTTAAGATTTCAAAGCTTGTGTTAATGCTATACCATATTCTACTTCCAGGACATTTTCTTCTCACTCAATAAACTAGAGTGAAGCACTGGGTTGGGAGGGGTGTGGGGTTACACAAATACACTTGCAGAGCTTTCTGTACACAGCCTCCCTAATTAGGGTCACCTGTATTTATGTAAACACAAAATTGGACTTCAGATGAAGAACAAGTTTTTAAGTATAAATATATTCCGTGCAATTTGGAGGATATACTACTGAGTTATTTATGTTTTATCTGATTACTGACATTTAATTTTAACTGTATTTTCTCTGGCAACCCTACTGTCTTAGTCCACTGTGCCTTGCTGTCACAAAATACCTGAGACTGGGTAATTCATGAAGAGAAGAGGTTTGATGAGCTTAAGGCTCTTGTAGGCTGAGAAATTTGAGGGCATGGCCCTGGCTTCTGGAGAGGACTCTTGGGCTGTGTCATAACATGGCCAAGAAAGTCAAAGGGGAAATGGACAAGTGAGAAGAGACAGGACAAAACAGGTGCAGGAAACTCACTTTATATGTGTATAGTGACCCACTCTTGAGAGAACTAAGCCATTCCTATGAGAATTAACTCAGTCTCACCAGAGTAAGAACTGACTACCCCGGACCAATCCATTCATAAGGGACCCGCCCCCCACTACCCAAACACTTCCCAGTAGGCCCCACCTCTCAACATTGCCACATGGAGGATGATACACATTTCAACATGAGTTTTGGTAGGAACAAACAAACCATATCCAAGCCACAGCACCTATCTTTGATCTTCTCCTAGTGATGAGCAGCAGCTGGTCCTCCTGGTTCAGATTTCCACATATTTAATGACGCTCACTACCAGGCATGGTCCCAGGATAAAAACCCCAAACCCAGCGTCCTGCTTTCATCATGAGCTTCTGAGGCATGTCAACCCCTTTAGCTTGAGTGATCTGTGCTGGAGATGCTCCATGTTCCCCTGAAGATCCACTCTCCACCCTTCTCTTCTGTTCCATGCCCTGGGAGACTGGTTGTCTGGACTACAGCGACCAGGCTTCTATCTTCCTGTTGGGCTTAACCAAGGGGAGCCACTGAGAGAGGCAAGAAGGACAAATGAGACTCCCTGCCAAGGTCCGATTAGGCTGTGGCCTGGCTCTCCCAAAGACCCATGTCCTTGAGACTAGTTCTTGAGAAAAGTCAGTGGTCATGTTTTTGCCCTTGAAAAACCTAGGGGAGACATTCTAGGAGTTGCCAGTTCCCTTCTGATTTCTTTCAACCTGCCCCTTTATAAATTAATCCCTTCCTTAAGTTCTTCTTTATCACCCACTTTTGAATATGCCCCTTGTCCCTATTAGGAACCTGATTAATACAAGGTAAGAGTGAGATGCTGGGTAAATGGAGATTCCCTGCTTGAACTTAAATCCTAAATTTCATACTTACACCAAGTTTTGACCCAAAAGTCCCACTTTGGCAGTTTAAGCACCTGGATGACAGTAAAGAAGTCCTTTGTTTCCCAATTGTAGGTCAGCTAGCTAAAGATAAACAAATGCCATTTGGAAAGCTTAATCAAAGTTTAACACAAAGTTTGTTATTACTACCATTGTTTTTATCTGGGATGTGGGGAGGCTCAGCATATTCAAGTGTTGTCAGCATGCATCTCTCTATAATTTACAGAAAAGAACATCATACTACAAACTGAGATTCCCATGGAGACCACAGTGAAGCTGTGGTGAGTCTTGCATCTTGTTTTTTTGCCTGGGATCTGAAATCTGCCCAGTGAGTTCACGCTGTTAGTTTCCAGAAATCACAATTCCCTAAGATTTGGTTGGCAAACTAGATACTCTCAAAATACTCAAGGTGAGATGCACATCATAAAAATTTAAATGATAAACAAAAAGAAACCGCCCCAGCTTAGCTGATTTCTTGCTTTCTTTTTCCCTAGCTATTTTTAACTTATCGAATCACCATAATATCTATGACATTTTGGAGATTGCAGAGTTCATGAGTCATATCCTTAGTTACAGGAATGGTGGGAGAAAGTCAGCTTGCTCAGCATTCACTCTGTTTATGAGAAGTGACCAGGCAATTAAGACGCTGGGTGGGAAAAACTATTTCACATTTGATTTGCCTTGTCCTACCAGCCTTTTTTTTTTTTTAATTTTTTATTCTTTTTGTTTAATAATTTTATTAAATCATAATTGTGTACATTGCTGCAATCATGGGGCACAATGTGCTTACTTCATATA
>CAUYRH010072194.1:0-22205 GCA_963574655.1 Perodicticus potto
ATCCTCATTTATAACTGAAATATGTTTGTAATTTCCCTTTATAACAATATGTTTTCTCTAATTTTAATATCAGGTGTATCCTGATGAAGTAGAATGACTGAATTATTTCTTCTTTTTCTATTGTCTATAAGATTTGGCATGATCTGTTTTTTGAAATTATCTTTTACTTTTATTTATAAATATTAGTTGTCTATTTTTTGAGACTTTGGAAAAAAAAATCAGTTAACTGATGACCCCATACTGAGCCTCAGAGTTAAAGCATTCTAAAATAGACATACTCTTATTTGACAATGTGAATGTTACTTTCTTTGCATCATTATTATTATTAATATTGCCTAATATGTCGATGCAGGAATCGTCTGATTTCTTTTCTGAATATATTTATCTTCTTTCATTCTTTTAGAGGTTTTTGTTTCTAGTCCTAATCTTAAACACTGTTATTGTTATTAAATTTCAAGCCTTTTTAATTCTGTGAAGGCAAAAAGTGAAAACCTCATAAACACATGTATGTGTAAAAATTTAAAAAAAATAAGGACGAAAAGTATTTCGTTATAAGCTTTGTGTAGCCTAAGTTTGCGGTGATTATAAATACAGTAATGTCCTAGGCCTTCACGTTCACTCACCACTCACTGCCTCACCCAGAGCAACTTCCAGTCCTGCAAGCCCCACTCACAGTAAGTGCCCTCTACAGGTGGACACCAGTTTTATCTTTATACTTTATTTTCACTGTTCCTTTTCTATATTTAGGTATGTCTAGATACACAAATACCACCGTTTTACAGTTGCCAACAGTAATTACTATGGTAACATGCTATACAGGTTTATAGTCTAGGAGCAATAGCTATCCCAGCAAGCCTGGGTGTGATGTAGGCTAGACCATCTAGGATTATGTAAGTTCACTCTATGAGGTTCACACAGTTAAATCACCTAATGATACATTTCCCAGAACATGTCGCTGTCAGGAAGCAATGTGTGACTCTATGTTCTCCATGTACCTCCTTGAGTTGTGAGAACTACACTTATCCAATGCAAAAGAAACTTGTTTATCACACATTCTCACATCGGATGGAGAAACTGTGGCTCAGAGAGGTTTAGTGGTTTGCCCATGGCCACACAGCAAATAATCAGGGAAGCTGGAGTTTAAGCCCAGGCCTATCTCTTTGCAACCCACACTCTCCAATGCAGCATCACAATATTCTACAGTGGTTGAGGTTAGAGCCAGTAGCCAAGCTTTGTGATTTTAGGCAAGTTCCTTACCTACTTCTCTGTGTCTCGGTCTCACCATTGGAAAAACAAGTTTGATAGGTTTGTGTGACAATTGTGTTGGTATATATATGGCTCTAAGTACAATAAGTGCTCGTTTATATACATGAATTGCTGCCTTTGTGGGTGGGCTTTTGGCTGTAAGTGCATCTCCCCAAGAAGTCTCAATGTGGCGGAGACTGCTCAGTGGCCCAGCCTGTATGTGATTACCAGGATAATTCTCTATAAACACCACCTTCCCTCAGACCCAGAGGTGGATCCCATCGTTTCTCAGTAAGGTTTGACTCAAACACCATAGCCTTTAGGAAGTTTTCTCTGATCCCCAATGAAAACTTTCATCACCCTAGCTCTGTTTCCACGGCACTTTGTTTGTACCCTAGGGCTGTTTCTCCCAAAAGATTGTTATGTCATTGAGGGCAAAAGCTTTCTCAGGGAATCCTACAGTTCCATTGTCTGTTTAGGGCAAAGCCTTTTCAAATGCATGTTCTTTGAATGGAGTAAGGTCCTGCCTGACCCTGTTCATAAATCCTTCTATATTTTTGTGTGTCCTGAAAAGCAACATGAGGCGATTCTCCTTGACATTTAATGTTTTCCATGCACTGACTCCACTTACCCAACCAGCTAGTCCCCGAACACATCCTCCAATTGCCCAGCCTGCTCCTCTTCATCCAAAAACACACCTGCCTCGTACTCCACAAACACTCCCTTCCCTGACTCGGACACCTGCTTCATCTTTGAATCCTGGTCATCATCTTCCCAGGCACAGCTCAGCTCATGGTCAGCTGTTTCATATCCATTTTGGAACGAGACAGGAGGCAAAACACAAACCTGTTTTCACAGCACAGCCTTTCCCTTGTTCTCCAAGGCAGAATAGCGGAGTGATCGGTATAGGCTCACCAATCAGATAGGTATGGACTGAAATCCCACCTCAGCAGATTTCACAGCACTGGGACCTTGAGGAAACTACTTCACCTTGCTGCCTCAGTCTCCCCACCTACAGGTGACTATCATGTCGGTGCCTGTAGGGTAGAGCAGTTGAGATGAGTGACAGAACATGAGTAAAGCGTTCAGCCTAGGACCTAGAACACGGTAAACACTACAGACATGTGAGCTGCTGTGAGCTTTTCCCTGGCCAGTACACCGCCTACTAATTTCCCTTTTGAATTACTACCGGCCAAGGTTGATGTGCCATATAATACATCCCTCCACTATAGACCGTCTTATACTGCCCAATTGCATAGCTGTCAGATACGATTGTGTCTCTGCAAATAGATTGTTAAAATCCTCTGGAGCCAGAAATTCATTCATTCAACAAATATCTATTGTGTACTCACACGGATATTACAGATATGGGAAGAGTAGGCACTGCGGATGGAAGGTGCACAGATAGAGCAAGCTTGGACCCTGACCTCTAGAAATGTACAATTTAGTGAGGAAGATAAGACATGTACAATAAAGAACTATAATTTAGGTTAAGGAGGATTGGTGTCATTGAAAATATATAAGAGTCCAAAGGTAAGAAGAATCTCTTTTGCCTGGGAGTGATCAAGAAAGACTCCGTACCATGCTGTTTTGATCACTATCGACTCAGGTACAGTCTCAGGTCTGGTAGCGTGATTCCTCCTGCTGTGTTTTTATTTCTAAGTAATGTCTTGGCTATTCGAGGTTTTTTTCTGATTCCATATAAAACGAAATAATTATTTTTTTGAGATCTTTAAAATATGACAATGGAGCTTTAATAGGAATTGCATTAAAATAGTATATTGCTTTGGGTAGTATGGACATTTTTACAATATTGATTCTTTCCAGCCATGAACATGGTATGTTTTTCCATTTGTTAACATCTTCAGCTATTTCTTTACTTAGAGTTTCATAGTTCTCTTTATAAAGATCTTTCAGAAAAAGTATCCAATGTACACAGCCCTACTATGAAGCTAATTTATAGCTTTCTTATGAAGGCTATAACCCAATTATAGCACAAGAATATGGGGAAAGGGGAAAGGGAGGGGAGGAGAGAGGGGAGGATGGGTGGAGGGAGGGCGATTGGTGGAGCCACACCTATGGTGCATCTCAGAAGGGTACAGGTGAAACTTACTAAATGCAGAATACAAATGTTTTCATACAATAACTAAGAAAATGCCATGAAGGCTATGTTAAACAGTTTGATGAAAATATTTCAGATGGTATAGGAAACCAGCACATTGTACCTCATGATTGCATTAATGTACACAGCTATGATTTAATTAAAAAAAAAAAAAGAAAGAAAGAAAGAAAAGAAAAAGAAAGACTCCGGAAATATGAGCCCTATCGCTATTTCAGATGGCGAGGAAAGGCTTTATGACAGTGGTTCTCAATCTTCCTACTGCCGTGGCCCTTTAATACAGTTTCTGTGGGTCGTGACCCACAGGTTGAGAACTGCTGCTTATGAGAAGATAAAACAGCTCGGGCAAAAGCATGGAGGTGAGAAGGCGAGAAGCTTACGTGGGAAAGTGAGTAGTCACTGTGGCTTTAGCTTGGGGTATGTGAAAGGTAGCAGCTGAAGTTAAGGCTGGCAGACAAGAAGGGGCCTTGGATGTGAGGCTAAGAATTGTACTTATAACAATTTATGTGCAGTGGGAGCAACTGAAGGCTTGAGCAGGGGAATAGCTTCCTTAAATTTGTGCAACTGGAAGAGAAATCCTGCAGGATGCAGCAAGATAATTTATTAGACCATGATAATTATCCAGGCATGATAAGGAGGGGGTTAGCTTTGGCCACAGCTGTGAGGATGGGAAGAGGAGATGGCAAGATCCGTGAACGTAGAGAAGACAAGGGTTCAGTTTATTCTTCACCCAGCAACCAGAGGGAACTTCAGAGCCGTGTATCAAAGCATGTCTGTCTTACTCCTATTTCTGTTGCTTACAGCAGAATACCTGAAACTGGGTAATTTATAAAGAAAAGGAATTTATTTCTTATAGTTATGGAGGCTGAGAAGTCCAAGTCCAGGGACCACATCTGGTGAGGTCCTGGCATCCCAGGTGAGGAGGCTCAGGAGGCTCATACTAGCTTGTGTCTCTCTTCCTTCATTCCCACGATGGCCTGTTAACTCATTAGTGTATTAATCCACTAATCCATGCCCTCACCATCCAATCACCTCTTAAAATCTCCACTTCTCAATACTACCACATCAGGGATTCAATTTCGGCATAAATTTAGGAGGGGACAAATATTCAAACCACAGCAAGGTTGCTTCTCTGATCAAAACCCTCTGATGGCTCCTCGTTTAGAATTAAGTTCCAAGCCCCTTTCCATGTTGTACAGTACAGCCTATAGGTGCTATTTCTCTAGCTTCACGCCTTTACCGTCAACCTATCGCTCAATGCACTCCAGCTACTAAGCTCGCCGGTGCTCCTCAAGCACACCCGCCTCTGGGCCTCCACATTTGCTGTGACTGTTGCCTGGTACACACTTCCCCAGATACTCACACGGTTTGATCCTTCATCTCATTCTGGTCTCTGGTCAAATGTACCTCTATAGAGAGACCTTCTCTGATGAAGATAAGCTGCATCCCCACGCCATCATTTTATATCTGCTCATTTTCTATTTACAGTATTATATTTGAGAATCGTTAGCTGGCCTTTTAATACGCATTGATGTCTTTCCTCCTGGTCACCCCCACTAGAGTGTAAGTGCTGTCAGTTGGTCCTTGCAGCATCCTCAGGAAGAATGAATGAGTAAATGAGACAAGGAGTCAAGGAGACACCGTCATTTCTACTCTGCATTAATGGGAGACCAGTGGAGCTGCCATGAACCAAGATAGGGGACACAAGTGGAGGAAGAATTTTGAAAAGGGTGATGAGATTGGTTTTTGGCATCTACATTTGTGGTGCCAGCTGGACATTCCAGGAGATAATCCTGGTAGGTAACTAGGAGAGGGGCTGGAAGTCACGGGGGCGTGGGATTCAGGAATCAAGGACACAGAAGTGATGACTCAGCTGTGACACTGGACAGCCTAGGGTACAGGACCAAAGACCCATCTACGAGGTGCATCCAAGGTGAGGCAAAGGCGGGGCGTGTCCCGACATCACCTGACCCTGCGTGGTACACCTCTTGTCCATGGCTCTGCCCTACCTCCCCACCCCTCGTTTCCCATACTCCAGCCTCTCATCTTTCAGTTTCTTGAACTTGCCAAGCGTCTTCTCACTTCAGAGCTTCCCCAGTTTCTCCTCCTTTTCCTGGAAGCCATCTCTCCAACTCCACCACTCCTCCCTCAGAACCAGTCTTGGGGAAATCAGCGTAACTGTGTATCACTTCCTCACTCTGCCCTTCCTTGACTTGAGCTCCCCTCCCCCTGTCTTCCTCCTTGCAACAGGCTTTTACAGTACTCTGTACAGTGCAAGCAGATGCCTGTGTTGTTATCCACTCTCGCCTGACACCTAGCACAGCTGCGGGATATAGCAGCTGCTCAATAAAAACTTGTTGAATGACTGACATACTGGAGATTATTTTGGTGCCACTTTTGATGGGATCCAAGTCCTCCACAAGACTATTTCTTAATGATTTGCAGCGAATCCTTGTCTTTCGCTGCGAAACGTGTGTTTCTTTTTCTTAAATCAGGTATGAGGCTGCATTGCAATTAAAATGTTTAGCTGGCTGAAGTGGTCTCCGGACTATTAAAAACAGCCAGGATGAAGGAATGAACTGAAGCAGTAGCAAGAGAAGCAGAGGGGAACACAAAACATACAGTGCTATGAAGTCAGGGTGGATTTTTCCTGCAGACGCGGGGCCTTGGCACTGTGTAGTACTGCAGCTGGGCATGGCAGGCTGAAGACCAAGAAAAACCTGGAATCCAAGGGCCTGGGGGATTGTGGCTTTAGGAACCCGACTGAAGTGTGGTGATGAGGGAGAGAGATGAAGTGGTGAGGCCTGAAGGCAAAGGGTGAGGAAGAGGTGGGTGGGAAGGAAACAGAATGGGCTAGTGTAGACTGCTCTTTCAAAGGATTTGGTGGCAAAATTAAGAAGAGAGGGGGAGCCCAGAGGCCAACATCTTTAGTAGAGTCATGAAAAGGAATTCTTGGGGGAAAGGAGAATTTCACATTTTCATAAGTCAAAAACCAAAATGTATTCAAAGACAAAATATTCATAAATGGGGCGGCACCTGTGGCTCAGTCAGTAAGGCGCCGGCCCCATATACCAAGGGTGGCAGGTTCAAACCCGGCCCCAGCTAAACTGCAACAAAAAACTAGCCGGGCATTGTGGTGGGCACCTGTAGTCCCACTACTTGGGAGGCTGAGGCAAGAGAATCGCCTAAGCCCAGGAGTTGGAGGTTGCTGTGAGCTGTGTAACACTACGGCACTCTATCAAGGGCAATAAAGTGAGACTCTCTCTCTCTCTCAAAATAAATAAATAAATAAATAAATAAATAAATAAATAAATAAATTCATAAACAAGCAGGAGATAGGAGGGGGGGCAAAGTCCCTGCAGGGAATGGTTTGGGGTGCGAGTGCAGAAGTTGGGGTGAAGTAGTGAGAAAAAAGCCCAGAAATTCTAGGCAGATGCCTCGTGCCAAACATGCACAAGGCCAACTTTTTTTTTTGGAGACAGAGTCTCGCTTTGTCACACTGGGTAGAGTACCATGGCGTCATAGCTCACAGCAACCTCAAACTCCTAGACTCAAGTGACCTTCTTGCATCAGCCTCCTGAGTAGCTGGGATTATAGGCATCTGCCAAAACACCTGGCTAGTTTTTAGAGACGGGGTCTCGCTCTTGCTCAGGCTGGTCTCGAACTCCTGAACTCAAGAAATCCATCTGCCTTGGCCTCCCAGAGTGCTAGGATTACAGGCGTGAGCCACTGTGCCTGGCCTCACATCTCAATTTTCACAGCCAGATATCCTTCCTCCAATGCCAGAGTATAGAAGTTATTACATGAGGGCCGGAGCCCTGAAGGAAGACAAGGGGAGTTGGGGAGGTAAAGGCTGTGAGCCTGGTGCTAAAATTCTTAAGGTCTTCAAAAGAGAAAAGGCTGTTTCAGGACAATGGCAGAGTCAAGGTCTTCAAACCAGAGAGAAGCACAGACTCACTGAGAGGACAGAAAGGTAGACTATGAACGGACCCTGTGGAGAACTCTGGGGGGGGGGGAGCCACATCTCAATTGATCAGTCACCACCGTGAGAGGGTGGCAATGACGAGAGAGAAGACCCTGACCACAGTGGATGGCAGCAGCTCTGTGGGGCTGAGAAGGAAGGCTGAGACCGGGTCCCAAGAAGAATGAAAAGATGGAGGAAAGATAGGAACGGTGGGTGCAGAGTGTGTACACAGAATGCTGCATTCAAGTAAAAGGCATTAATTCACTCCAAAAATAATTGTTGGGGATTCACATACTAGAGCAGGAATACAGAGGAGACACGGTCATGCCCTGGAGAAGCACCATTTCACAGAGAAAAATAGATTGAAAGTTTAATAGAGTGCGGTCAGATGGCTTGGGCTCAAACTCCAGCATTGCCACTTGAGGTAGACAAGCCACTTAAACTCTCCAAGTCTCCACTTTCTCATTATAAAACAGCAATGTTAACAGGACCCACTTCATCGACTCGTTATGAAGAGTAAATGAGATAATATGTGAAGAGAACTTGATGCAGTGTCTGGAACTCAGTTCTTATTAATGTGAATTGTTCCTAGTAATTAGAATATGGAAGAAGAAATGTCAAAACATACATTTGACCAGAATACTTTTGTTACTAGCAGAAATCAGGAAAGTACTTTTATCCTTTTAGAATTAGGAGGTCTTTCAAAGCAAAACATAAAACTCAAAAGCCAAAATGAAAATGATGGCCATATTTACCAATATAAAAACGTGAAGCTGTGGCTCGGTGCCTGCAACTCAGTGGCTAGGGCACCAGCACATATGCCGGAGCTGGCGGGTTCGAATCCAGCCTGGGTCTGCCAAACAACAATAACAACTACAACCAAAAAAAAATAGCCGGGCGTTGTGGCAGGCATCTGTAGTCCCAGCTACTTGGGAGGCTGAGGCAAGAGAATTCCTTAAGCCCGAGAGTTGGAGGTTGCTGTGAGCTGTGATGCCACGGCACTCTACCCAGGACAACAGCTTGAGATTTTGTCTCAAAAAAAAAAAAAAAAAAAAAAGAATGTGAAGCTGAAATAAAAATATACCTTCTGTATGACGAGAAGCATTATCAAGTTAAAAGGTAAGCTAAAAATTTAGAAATGTAAGTTCAACCTCTCCAGCAGACACAAGTTTTTTATATGCATACTATTGTAAAAAGTCACTCTAGTTAGTGAAACTGGCAGAGATAGATGGGAGAATGGTTGCCAGGGCTGGGGTGGAGGAGGGAGAAGATACTGTTTCATGGGCATGGAGTTTCAGTTTTGGAAGATGAAAAGAAGAAAAAAATAGAAACTACCTAAATAACCCTCAAGAAACTGATTTTCAAATGATGGTACAAGCCCACAGTAGACCAATAAATCAGCCACTGAAAAATCAAACTTGCTTTCTCTATTCTAATATGAAAAAGAAAAATGTGATAGTAATGGAAAAGTAAGTTGCTAAACAGTTTTATGTTATGATGTGTTTTTTTACTGTCTAAAAGTATACGATGGTCCCTTTTTTAATTGAATGTTACGTCTGTAATTGCAGAGAGAACTTAGTGGTATCCGTAGTCACCTAGAACCACGAGAAAAGAAATGGAGGCTCTCACTGTTTGCTTTACACACCTCTGTGATGTTTGCTGGTGGTCTAGGAGCACTTCCTAATTTTTGTAATAAAAGAAACAAACATGAGGAAGTGTGGGAGAAAATTAAAGTGATTTGGGGGCCTAGAAACAGAAGTGACTGAGAGGTGAGCAGGAACACGTTAAGCGGAGAAGGTGATGCAAGGCATCCCAGGCCGAGGGCGGCGGGCACCTGGGAAGCAAGGTCAGGACACCTGTTCACGGTGGGGACTCAGACCAGGGGGCTGACAAGGCAGGAAAAGGCACCGAAGAGATGAAATCAGCTTCCCCAAGTGCATTTTGTTTGTTTCTTTGTTTCGAGACAGGGTCTCACTCTATTGCCCAGGCTGGAGTGTGGTGCATGACCACAGATCACTGCAGCCTCAATCTCTGGCACTCTAGGAACGCTCCTGGCTTGACTAACGAGGACTACAGGGGCGTGCCACCCTGCCCAACTAATTTTTCTTTATTTTTTGCAGAGACAGGCTAGTCTCCAGTGCCCAGGCTGATCTCCAATGCCTAACCTTGAGTGATTCTCCTACCTCGGCCTCCCAAAGTGCTAGGATTATAGGCATGAGCCACCAGCCCTGCCCAGACTGTGTATTTAAAAGAGTACATTCATTCACCCAAAAGTATTTATTGAGCATCAACTGTATAACATAAAATAAAACCCACAAGGATCCTCCGCCTTTCAAATTGCTTTCAGTCTAATGGGAAAGGCAGGCAAAAAAATTGATTTAATGTAATTTAAATAAAATAAAATGAAAATGATTGCCAGAGGCTTTGAAGAAAATACTAACCATGCCGAAATGGCCAACACAGGGAGATTGCTCCAGACAGTCTCCTAGAGGCCGTTATGTTTGAGCTGAATCCTGAAGGGCGAGAAGGCTCTAGCTTAAGGAAGAGGTTGGGGTGAAGGAAAAGCCTTTCTAGGCAAAGAGAAGAGCCAGTACAAGAATTGAGGAGAGCAAAAGTTTGTTTAGAAAAGGAAGGAAAGCTGGGATGACCATTTTCCAATGTAATGCCACAAATGTGCCTTCATGGTATCCTTTTATAACACCGAGCCCTGCAGGGTACCTGGTGTGCCCTCCGGTAAACACCTGTTAACTAATGGGCTTTTTGTATTAAGTGGCATTGACAATTTTTATTACATATTAAACCTTGTACCCTAAGCTTCATTCATGTGCTGTTAAGGCATTTCTATCTTTGGGTGTTATGTGTATGTGTGTAGGTGTGGAGAGAGGGAGAGACAGAGTCAGAGAGTGAAGAACAAAGGGGAGAAGCCAGAGAGAGAAGGAAGAGAGGGGAGCAGCAGAGAGGGTAAGGTAAGAGCGAGCGAGGGACTCGGGAGTACAGTAGAGGTACGCTGCTATCTTGTTTCTATCTTTAAAAAATTAAATGCAGAAATCAGTTCACCCTGAAACCACTACTCTGTTGAAACCGAATGCCATCCGTCTCGGGGTGCAAGCCGAATGTCACTGAAAGTCACATTGAACGCAAAAAGCTCCAAGGAGCGAGAGCAGCAAGACGGAGCATTGCGACAGAGCAGCTTCTTTTAAACTTTTGGCTGTTATCTGAATAGCAAAGAGTCTCACAGCTAATGTGTACACTCTACTTGATTTAATTAAGATGGAGGAGACACAGAGCCTGTCCTGGGCAGCTCACAGTCAATGGGAAAGATCAACAGTGTAGCAGGGGCCAGTCCTGGAAGAGGGGCAGATGCAAATGCAGACCAGGGAAACACGCGCTCAGCAGGGGTGGGAACAGCAGTGTTCTGCAAAAGGAGGTGAGCTTGAGGGGCTGGGCGGTAGTCAGTAGGGGCTGGCACTCCAGGTGGGAAACACAGCATGAAGAAAGGAGGCAGAGCTGAAAGTACACAATGTTTTCAGGAAATAATGAGCAGGCAAGTGTGGTTAGAGACGTTCAGGGAGTGGCTGCTAATGAATCTGAAAGTTAGGCAGAAAGTCAGGGAGTGAAGGGCCTTAAATGGCCTATGAAGAACTCTGGAATTTCTGTAGGTGTGTGTGCCGGGAGGGTTCCCTTGAAGATTTTTAGGAGGAGACAGGTGATCAGAGCTGCGTTTAGAAAGATGGCTCGCTCTGACTGCTCTGTAAGGACAGAGGCAGAAGAGACAGGTCTCTTGTTTGGACACACTCGGTCCCTTCCCCACCCTCTCTCCCCTGAGCCAGACACTGAAGTCTGGGAAGAAGTAATGGGAGATGGAGAAAAACACCAGCCAGCCGGTGCTCTTCCTCCGCGGCAGAGTGGACCTGCTGTTTTTTTTTCTGGGAATAATGACAGATTGGCCTGGTGGGAAAGTGCCCTCATGAGGTCATGTGTACACCCCTACACCCCTGCTTAGGAGATGCCTGTCAGCCTGGAGCAGGCTCAGACAGAACTGGGACCTGGCTTCAGACTCCTTGCTGGAGGGAGCAGGGAGGAAGCTTATCTGTTACCTGCCCAGGAGAGAATCAGGTGGTGCTGGGTTACTTTCTCAGCCAAGTTTCTCGATGACTTTATATTTCAATTTGGGAAAGCCTCTGTCATTTAAGATATGTTTCTCTGGCTGCAGCTCAACAGTGACAAACATGGACACTAGGAACAGGCCCAGAGTCCTGAAATGATTAATATCCTGCACTGTGAGACGTCCAAAAGCATGGATAGCGCAAGCCTTTGAAGAGCCAGGCAGCACAGTGGGATGGCAGGCAAGTCCCTCAAGTCCTTTGGAGGGGAGACATCTGTAATGCCATAGAGTAAGGCCCAGACAACAAACCTCCTCATGGACACTTACTTTCAAGAAATGCCTCAATTGGTCTGCAGAGCTCCAGTTATCCGCAGATTCTCCAGGAGACTCCGCCAGTTCCAGGTTTACTATCTTCTTGCTCTAGACCCTCTTCTTCGCTTTGGCCAGTTGTGGCCCTGACTGTCCTGACTGCCACATATCAATGGCTTTGTTTATCTCATTGTGCGCCTGTTTTGGAAACACTCTCCTAGACTCCTGTCTGACTCATAGGTTAAGGAGCAGTGAGTAATTCTTCTGGAACTCCCTTGGAACAGGAGGGAACCCTTCCCATTTGATTTCCGGTCCTAAAAAAAGACAAGATAGTTCACACAGGATGCTAATTAGTTTTCCTATTCAACAGTTAGCGTGGCCTAGCCTGCTTGGAAAAATGCCTTTTGTGCTACAGGGTTTAGAAATTTGAACACCTCCAGTTTTAGTCAGAATTATAAAACAACATCAGAGAATCAGTTTGTTGTGATCAGTTTTCCTGCTCAGGCTGTAGTTTTTGTTACAGAGGAAACTCAAATGATCTATCTTAATGAGACGTGAAAAGTAGGAGGAAGGAACAAGTAGATTTCTCTTATGAATCTTTTCGTTTTGTAACATTGCCAATATGAAGTATTCCAGCACGACTTGGGGGGAGGGGAAGAACAGTGTGAAAGTCCAAAGTCACACCTTAGGGGCAGGGAGCTTTAACTTTCTACTTTATGCAGATTTGTACAGTTTGAATTGTCCACAATAAGTGTGGGAAGCAGTAAAGAAAAAAAAAATCAAAAACGGACCATGTTTATTTGGAAATGGTGTCCTCATTCTTTTTTTGTCTTCGCTGCTGTGTGACTTTGGTTAAGTTAATTAGCCTCTCTGTTCTTACTTGTGACATGAAGATAATAATGCACCCCGTATAAGGTTGTCAAGCACTAAAATATACACTACATGTAAGTACTCGTGTTAAACACACACAGTTATGCTCAATAAGCTTCACCACTATTGTTGAATTACCAATTGCTCATTACCAACGCCCAAGACACTCTATCTGAAACAT
The DNA here is from genome assembly GCA_963574655.1 of Perodicticus potto. NCBI lineage: Eukaryota > Metazoa > Chordata > Mammalia > Primates > Lorisidae > Perodicticus > Perodicticus potto. Next base: position 12,794 of record CAUYRH010072194.1, read on the forward strand.
AGCTGCTGAGTGGTACAGAATGCGATTCTCACTCTTTTGATTGAAAGGAAGAATATCAGCAACATCCATCCTAATTAAGAAGACATTCTATCAGGAAGACATTGGAAGAGAAAGGTAAATCCACAAATTTCCTTACGTTCTCTCCAATCCTTTCTCAAGAAAGCAGCTGGGAAGATCATTGTTCACTCCATACTTCATCTAAGTGTAAGTCGGATTAGGCCACTGCCCACGTGAACCCTTCTGATGGCTTCCAAAGCACTTTGAATGAAGTCAGACTCACCTGCTCTCTTAGTCCCTCCTGCTCCACTTCTGTCCAGGTCCCTTCCCTCTCCCACCAGCTCTCTGAGCTCTGGCCTCAACAGGACCTTGGTGGGCAGCCCACCCTCCTATATCCAGTGCTCCTTCAGGGATCTCGGCTTAAAAGTCACCTCCCCAGAGAGGCCTTTCCGGCCTACCCCTATCATTATTCTCTACACAGCCCGTTATTTATTTTACCATACTTCAAATAAGGTATAACTAGTTCGTTTGCTTGCAGGTGGATCTCTCTCCATCTCTCTCTTAGTAGATTGCAGGAAGAAAGTAGACCAGGATGGGCATGTAGTAAGTGCCCAATAAATACCCCATAGTAAGAGGGCAGGGGCAGATCTGTCACAGAGGAAGAGAAAGAGAGAGGGGAAAGGAGGAATAAGGGGGGGAAGGAGGGAGGGAAAAGAAAGGAAGAAAAGAACAAAGGAAGGAAAGGAGGGAGGAAAGGAGCCTACAAAAAAAAAAGGAGAGTTTGGGTAGTGCCTGTGGCTCAAAGGAATAGGGCGCTGGTGAGTTCAAACCCAGCTCCGGCCAAAAAGTACAAAAAAAAAAAAAAAAGAAGAGGTTAACTCAAATAGGTGACTTTAAAAGCATAATGACTAGTGGAATGACAATTCTGTGCTAATGACAGAAACACTTTGGGAGGGAAAATGAGGTTGAAGAGTAAATTGACGAGCTCGGTTTGAACATGCTACATTGAAGCAGGTGAAACATGCAGAAAGATTTGAGAGTGAAACTCAGGGCCAGGTCAGGGCCGGAGATGCCAGTCAGAAAGCAGTGAAAATGCTCTTTATCTCTCAGAATGAAAGAAATCTCTAAGGGGCAGGGGAGGAAGGAAACAGAGAAGTAGCTTCTGGGAAGCAAAGCCTTTGGGTGCCAGGGGGAATATGATTGCAAAACAGAAATTTAAAGGAGGAACTCCTGAAGAACAACAGAAGTGGAGCCTGCAGCTTAATTTGAGCCAAGAAGGGAAACCTCACCCAGCTGGGAGGACGGGATTGACAGACCGGTATCTCTACCATGCAGACAGGAGACAGAAGTTGGGCTGAGGTCAAGGCCAACAGAGAGGAGGAGGTGATTGGAAGAGACCCACAGAGATGTAAAATGCCTGAGAACACGTGGCTCACACATTACCGGCACCTCTTAGCAGTGGTCTATCCACTAAAATTAAACTAATATGGACAAGTGATGGGGACGATGGCAGGAAAATTGTGAGGTTACTGAAGTTTTTCCTTCCCTTCAGGCTTTCGGCTTCCATTTGCTTCCTTCCTGTCTGCTAGTGGTGGTCCTTGGAGGGGGGGCAGGGAAGGGGTCTGGAGCTGGAGGGCCCTGGAGTTGTATCCCCCACCCCAGCTGTGTCACCCTGGGAATACTTCCTCTCTGAGCCTGGGTTGGTTTTTGTTTCAGGTGAGGTTGATAAACCCTCCCTCCCACAGTCAGGAAGATACAGGAAAGCCTCCTGATCAGCCTGCGTGCTCAAGAAATGCTCCTTCTCCTTTCCAAGGCCTCTCACTTCCTGCTCCTCCCATCCTCATGGGGCGTTTTTTTTGAACTTTGTCAGCTCTTCCAGGGGTATTGGCATTTAAAGCTTTCTGTGCACTGGTGAAGTTCATTTTTAATTATTTATTCCTTCTTTTCGCAGATATTTGTTGAGCACTCACTACTTCTCCAATCCTGGACTAGGGGCTGGGAGCACCAGGGAAGTGAACCGGGTGCAAACAGGGGTTTGGGGTGCAACAGGGGTGCAAAGAGGGGTGCACAATGGAAGGGTTGTCGGGGAAATTAGCAAATTAGCATTACTAAGGACAGGCAGTCCTCGAGTTATAAACATCCCACTGAGGTACAACTCGCACTTACGAACAAGGGCTATTACAAGACCTAAGTAAATGTGCCTGTTCCAACTTACATGCACGTTCAACTTAATAACAGACTTACAGACCTATCTTATCTGTAACCCAGACTGTCTGTAAATGCAAGTGGGTAAAGTGGTCCTTCTCAACCCCCAGCAGGCAACAGAATCACTTGGAGGACTCTTGAAAACAGATTGCTGGGCTCTTCACAGAGCTTCTGCCCTGGGAGAGCCAGGGTGGCATCTAGGAATCTGGACTTCCAACAAGCGCCGGGTGCTGCTGCTGTTCCCGGGGCCCTGGGATGGAGTGTTAGGGAGGAAGGGGCAGAGTATTCATAGCGTGTTAAGAAAGCACTTTCTCTTGTTGCTGCAATGTTGTTTTCCTTGATAAGGATAAGCTGGGTTTGTTTCAGAGAAGTGCAAAAACGGCAGAGGTTTTGGAGGGACAGAAGGACGTCATGAAGGTGGAGCAACCCCAGCTTCCAGTTTCAGGCCGGCTGCCTTCCACCCGTCTGTCTTCTTTCCCTGTTCTTTAAGTCTCTATTCAAATCAAACCTTTTTCTTGTGACTTTCCTCACTTCCCCTGGCAGATTTTGACCATTCCCACTCCCACGGCACTCAGTACATCTCTTTGTTGTGGTCACTACCTCACTGGGCCATGCATGTGTTTACTGACCGTATTCCCCACCAGCCCATGAATGCCTGGATAGGTAGGACTACATCACATCTCTCAGCATCTCACTTAAATGTTGCAGGGCACAGTGGCTCCTTCCTATAATCCTAACACTCTGGGAGGCCGAGACGGGAGGATTGCTTGAGCTCAGGAGTTCAAGACCAATCTGAGCAAGAGCAAGACCCGGTCTCTAATTAAAACAGAAAAACTAGCTGGGTTTTGTGGTGGGCATCTGCAGTCCCAGCTAGTTGGGAGGCTGAGGCAAGAGGATCACTAGAGCCCAGGAGTTTGAGGTTGCTGTGAGCTAGGCTGATGCCCCAGCACTCTAGCTCAGACAACAGACCTAGACTCTGTCTCAAAAAAAAAAAAAAAAGAAAGAAAGAAAGAAAAAGAAAAAGACTTGAATGTTTATGGGCTGCCAGACTAGCGGTTTGAATTAACAAATGCGTTTCATAAGTATTAACATGTACGGTCCCAGGAAAAACTATCAAAATGGGTACTGTGTCTAGATATTGGGAATTGGGAGCAAGTGTTTTCTTATCTGACAAAGATGGGTTCAGCTCTTCGTTCCACCATCAGGTATGTAATCTAGGGTCAATGACCCAAATCTTTCTGAGCTTCCTTTTTATCACTGGTAAAATAAGGACAATAATCTTTGCCTGTATATGAGGATTAAATGAAATAATACATAAAAATGTTTAGTGTGGTGCTTGGCACATCAAAAACATGAAAAAAATAAAACTTAATATTTGACAAAATCAGCCAAAAAGAATTGGAAAATGAGAACTGATTGGGCAGGGAAAAAGTGACCTTGTTGATTAAAGCTATTTACAATAGTTGCTTGATATTTATGTTCAGTTACTAAGCAGTAACGTACTATTTTGCACGTCACTTAGTGTATGTCACGTTAACTTTGATAATTATTTTTCCAACATTAAACTCTGCATTGTTATCAAGTCAAGGAGACTGAAGACTAAGGAAAAGCCATTTGAACTGGTGTTTAGGCTGTCACTGGAGACTTTTAAAAGCTCATGTTCAAGAAAATGGGTAGAGAGGAGGATAAAGAAAGATTTCATAGTGAATAACAAGAGGCCACAAACATAGGCAGTTTTTTCTGAGAAATAGGCCAATAAGGGCCGGTGCCCGTGGCTCAAAGGAGTAGGGCACCGGCCCCATATACCAGAGGTGCTGGGTTCAAACCCAGCCCCGGCCAAAAAAAAAAAGAAAGAAATAGGCCAATAAATAATGTGTAAGACAGAAGGACCACAGCAACTCTATGCTGAACAGCGTGTCTATAGAACTAAATGTTTCCACTGACTTTAGTGACATATCCCAGATTTGAAATAATTCTAATGCAAAGTACCAGGCATCTTTAAACCTGAAATCCTGCAATTGGTTTCCCTCTCCATTCTGTGAAGTAAATGTTCAAATGCACATAGAACTCTTTTCAATGTTTCATTCCAATGACTCCTTTATCAATGGATTCCCAAGTGTACTTTTTCAAAGAGCACTTAAGATATTTCTGCTTTAAAATCAAAGCTGTTTTAAAGGACAGTTATTTTTACATGGGCAACACCCTTGTGAGAGGAGGAACACTGTGCATAAATGGGTCCTAATGACCCTGGCAGGACGGAGCAAGCAGGACTCTGTCATTGCTGAATTAGCCTCAGAAACAGTAAAGCGCAGGAAATGGGATGACAGCAAATGTCAAAGCACAGCAAAATCCTCATTAATGCTGAACATGGAAGTCACACTTCAGCTTAAAATTTGCTGAAACAGAAATAGAAAACAAACATGAGGCCCTATGGGTCTTCTTATGTACAAAAAAAAAAAAAAAGGATGAGTGATGTGTTACTCTATGAGGTTCTATGATCATCAGGCGCGACTGCTTGTTTGTCAAGAAGCTTTTATCTTCAGATTCATTCTCAAGGAGAGCTCATCCAGTGTGCTCTCCCCAGTGTGTTCAAGTGTGCACCAAGGACTATCCTGCAAACAGAAATGTGAAGACAGAAGCTTTTCAGCTTAAAAGAAAACAAAAACCCAAAACCTTCTGCATTGCAGTTAATGGCCTCTTACTGCTTGCTTTGCAGAGGATAAGAGCAATTTAAAAGCATGGTTAATAGCTAATCAAGAAAAAAAATCTGAAGCATGACTTATGCCATTTTGTTTTCCTGTTCTTTTTTTTTTCTTTTTTAAGAGAAATGCGTTTTCTCTTAAACCAATCTAACAGACCCTTCTTTTCTCTCCCTGTAGAATAAGAAACAAGGTGGAATGTTCATCTTTTCAAAAGATTCTGGTACTGGGTGGTGCCTGTGTCTCAGTGGGTAGGTGCTGGCCCCATATACCGAGGGTGGTGGGTTCAAACCCAGCCCTGGCCAAACTGCAACAAAAAAATAGGCAGGCATTGTGGCGGGCACCTGTAGTCCCAGCTACTTAGGAGACTGAGGCAAGAGAATCGCCTAAGCCCAGGAGTTGAAGGTTGCTGTAAGCTGTGTGATGCCAAGGCACTCTACCAAGGACGATAAAGTGGTCATAGAATCTACCAAAAAAAAAAAAAAAAATTCTCATAGAATATACAAAAAGAAAAAAATGATCATAGAGTCTACAAAAAAAAAAAAAAAGACATATTCTCAAAAGATTCTGGTACCTAACAATTTAAAATCAGATCCCGTTTCTAATCTTAACTAATCCATACTTTCAAACACAGGGAATTGGCTCGGCACCTATGGTTCAACGGGCTAAGGCACCAGCCACGTACACCTGAGCTGGCAGGTTCGAATCCAGCCCCGGCCCGCCAAACAACAATGACGGCTGCAACCAAAAAATGGCCAAGCGTTGTGGCAGGCGCCTGTAGTCCCAGCTACTTGGGAGGCTGAGGCAGGAGACTCGCTTGAGCCCAGGAATTGGAGGTTGCTGTGAGCTGTGATGCCACAGCACTCTATCCAGGGTGACAGCTTGAGGCTCTGTCTCAAAAAAAAAAGACTTGGTTAGGCCAGCATCTCTCTAACCCGCCATTCCGCCCGTGAGTTAAAATGAGAATACACACCTAGGTGCATCTTAGAAGGGTACAGGTGAAACTTACTAAATGTAGAATATAAATGTCTGAACACAATAATTAAGTAAATGCCATGAAGGCTATGTTAACCAGTTTGATGAAAATATTTCACATTGTATATGAAACCAGCACATTGTACCCCATGATTGCATTAATGTACACAGCTATGATTTAATAGAAAAAAAATAAAAATTAAAAAAAATGAGAATACATTCACATTTTTCTACTGTAAAAGATTTTGAAAATATTCAAGTGTATTTTCAATATTCAGAAAAGAGAAGGATGTCGGTCCCTTGCAAGCTGTAGAGTGGCAGGGATTAGTAGTGAATATTGAAAAAGAGGATGGAGAGGGCTGAAGGTGCAGATGGGTGGGGACACCTCCCAAGGGCGCTGTGGGGATACGTGCCTGTGTGAGTTCAGAGCAGGGAGTCTCTGCTTTGACTGTGAAGGAAACTGCACATCGCTGAAGCATTAATAAGCAGAGCCTGGGAGAAAAAGGCTGATCGCCCCGACTCCAACACAGGCCATCAGCTCATTAGAAGGAAAGCTGTCTCAGCCCAGAAACCCAAACCTCAGGCCATGACTCCAAATTGTGTAACATTTGGGATGTCAAGGACTCAGCTAATCCAGATGGCAACAATGGCCCTAAAAATCTGATGGGAGGGTAATTAGGCAAGAAAAAGAAGTAAAAGGAAATAAAGAAACAAAACTGTCCCTATTGGAAGCTGACATGATCTTGCATATAGAAAAGCCTAATGAGTCCGCTAAAAAAATAAAAATTAGAATCAATAAATAGGTTCATCAAGGTTGAAAGGTACAAGATTAATATACAAAAACCAATTCTATTTCTCTACACTAGCAATGAACAGTACAAAAATGCTATTAACAAAATTCCATGTATAGTTACATCCAAAAGAATAAAATACTTAGGAAAAAATGTAACAAATAAGTACTAAAATTTATACTCTGAAAATTGGAACACATTGCTGAAAGCAATGAGACCTAAATAAATAGAAAAAACAATCCTTATGTTTGTGGATGGAAAGAATCAATATTGTGGATATGTAAATACTTCCAAAATTAATCTGCAGATTCAGTGGAAGCCCTATCAAAATCCCAGCTGACTCACTTGAGCTCCAGAGTTTGAGGTTGCTGTGAGCTATAATACCACAGCACTCTATCCAGGGCGACAGAGTGAAACTCTGTCTCAAAAAAAAAAAAAAAAAATCCCAAGTGACTTTTTTACTCACTAATCATTTGTTTGTTTCTTTGTTTTTATTTTGGTTTGAGACAGAGTTTCGCTTCGTAGCTCACAAGAACCTCAAACTTTTGGGCTCAAGCGATCCTCTTGCCTCAGACTCCCAAGTAGCTGGGACTACAGGCACCTGCTACACCCCCCAGCTATTTTTTTAAAGATGGGGTCTTGCTCTGGCTCATGCTGGTCTTGAACTCCTGTGTTCAGGAAATCCACCCATCTTGGCCTCCTAAAGTACTGGTATTATAGGCTTGAACCACCGAGACCAGCCTGTACTTGCTAATCTTAAAATTCATATGGAAATGCAAAGAATCCAGAATAGCCAAAACAGTCCAGAGTACAGTAATCGAGAGCATGGGACTGGCAGAAGATAGAAATAAACCTGAACTTGTAGGTCAATTGATTTTTTTTTTTTGAGACAGAGTCTCATTTGGTCACCCTAGAATGCCCTGGCATCATAGCTCACAGCAACTTCAAACTCCTGGGCTCAAGCTATCCTTTTGCCTCAGCCTCCCGAGTAGCTGGGACTACAAGCACCCAGCCACAAAGCCTGACTGTTTTTAAGAGACAGGGTCTCGCTCTTGCTTGGGCTGATCTCAAACTCCTGACCTCAAAAGATCCTCCCACCTTGGCCCCCCAGAATGCTAGGATTACAGGCATGAGCCTCCACACCCAACTACGTCAATTGATTTTTGACAAGGGTACCAGGACAATTCAATGGGGGAAAGAATAATCTTTTACCAGTTGTATAGAGCCAACTGGACATCTTCTTCCTCATACCATAACCGAAAAAGTCCAAATGGGTCTGAGACCTAAACATAAAAGCCCAAACTGCAAAGGAAACACAGGGGTAAAGCCTCGTGCCCTGTGGTTGGGCAAAGACTTCTTAGAAATGACACCAAGAGCACAGCGACAAAAGACTTCATCTTCATCCAAGTCCAAAATGTTTCTGCTTCAAAAAACACCACGCAGAAAGTGGAAAGCAGACTGGGGGAAAATGCTGGCATTTTATATGAGGGATGCTACAAAAGTTTTGAGACACAAAATTTAAGAAATATAAAATCATTTTGATTACTATATTTTCTGAAAATAATTGCCACAAAAGTCTATGCACTTTTGCATTCTTATAAACCATTTTTTTTTCCTGTAGAGACAGAGTCTCATTTTATCGCCCTCAGTAGAGTGGCATCACAGCTCACAGCAACCTCCAACTCCTGGGCTTAGGCGATTCTCTTGCCTCAGCCTCCCGAGTAGCAGAGACTACAGGCATCTGCCCCAACGTCTGGCTATTTTTCTGTTTTTGCAGTTTGGCTGAGGCCGGGTTTGAACCCGCCAACTTTGGTATATGGGGCCGGCGCCCTACTCGATGAGCCACAGGTGCCACCCTCTTATAAACCATTTTTGAAGGCACTCTTTCCATTCATTATCTTCAAGTGCTGTAAGTTCATTTTCATAGGCATGAACAGCTTCCTTAGGGCTGGAGAACTTTGTTCTAGGCATGTGATTTTTTTTACTGTAGGGAACAGGAAATAATCACAGGGGCCGGGTCAGGACTGGAGGGTGGATGAGTCATAGGCTTAACCTCTGTGGCCCCCAGGAACTGACTGGTGATGTTGGCTGTGTGGGCGGAACCTTTGTCAGGCTGCGAGATGGTCAAGGGCAATCCTGTGCTTGGCTGCTGTTCTTGAAGCTTCCTGAAAACTTCTGGGAGGCTACTGTGTGTATCACTGCGCTGCAACATTCCTCTGTTCTGCCAGAGAAACAGTTGCAACATGACCCCTTTTTTGGAAAAGAAAGTTACCAGCATTTTTTCGGTGGATATTCACTGGGGGAAAAAATTCCCACTGCTAACGGAGCCTTACTCTCTGCATCAAACTGGTAATTCTAGCTACCATCACCAGTAACAGTGTCAGAAATATGTTTGGACTTGCCTCTGAGTCTGACCAGCCTTTCCTCACAACATTAAACACAGAGGCACTTTTGTTCATCTGTCAAAATGTGAGGCACCCGTTGGGATGAAACGTCCCTGACCTTCCTGCATACATCATTCACGAGTAAAATCCTGGAACCCTCCATCTTCAATGGAGGCAGACAATGAAGACAGCCAACCACAGATCACCTACACTTAAATGTCATCAAGCCACACGCAATAAAGATGGTTCCAGTCCATGAACCCCTGTATCACTCTCCCTCCGGAGAAACCCTAACTGCCCCTTTCTATCATCGCCCAATTCAGCAGGAAGCAGTTAGATCAAGTCTTCGCCCCTTTTCCCT